>JAIPRM010002709.1:0-29171 GCA_025469315.1 Stegophylla sp. TES_Ste_2020
TCTCGCCGTGAAAACCATCCTTGAACTTCAACGAACATTTGAAAAAAATAATTGGCCAAATTGGTCCAGGCGTTGTTGAGTTATGCGCTTACCAACACATTTTGCGATTCATTTTTATATTATAGATGTAATAAATACTTACTTATTTAAAAATATTATGAAAAATATTTTTGTCCTGTATTTTATTTTCTTAAATATGGTTACCCTATATATATATATAGTGTGGACTCGCAAGCGTGATCTTTACAATTGTTATTATAATCCTGTCACAGTCGTTAATAATTTCGACAATGTTACAACCGAAAATGGAACACTCAATAACAACATAGCGGTTACCTACACGGTTATAACTTTTAATACCAAACGACACTTGCAGTACCGCAAAAGTTAAATTCGATCAGTATAAGTAATCCATCGTTATACTGCAGGGATGGCCGACACAAATATGTTCACGAGCCACATGGAAAAATAAAATTATATAAAGAGGAAAAAAAGTTTTTTAAATCCATTTTATATTTTGAGCGGAGCGAAAAGCTTATGAATTTACAATTATGTTTATTTAAGCAACAAATTTTGGCTCTAGATGGTACTTTATACTTAGCATTTCTCAAAATTCGCATTATTTTAAAGGGTTTACACTTGTCGCCATTGTTGGATCTCCTCTGAACTGACCTTAATCTAACCCCCAAACCCGATATCGACCTCGACCCCTCGGATCTTGCTCTCCCTCCCCGACACAAGACCCTAAAACTCTACCCACTTTACCATCCTACCCCTACCATCATTACCATACCTTGTAACCTTGTAATCATGATAACTTTGTAACCATAGTAACCAATGTAACTATGGTAACCGTGGCAACCATGGCAACCATGGTAACATTTCAACGTGGTTTTTGATAATAACTGAACCTCTGCTCAAAATCATTTTATTGAAGAAATTATTTATTGTTTCATTAAAATTAAATGCACCCATTAAGAATATCCCACCCAAAAAGCGAAGTATATCTATAGTGCAAAGTCTGTCTAGCCTTTTTTTTTTTTTTAATTAATGTCATTAAAAATGTATGTCAGTATAAAATCATATTACAACAGTTGAAGCAACTTATTGAAGATAATTTTTAGAACTATTACGAAAGTAATTAAAAAGTTTAAAAATAATTGTCACTCTGTTCTAGAATTTTTTTAGCATTTTCTATTTTGGAGAACCCAGACATTAATAACTGGGCACAAAATTTAAAATTAATTTTTGCAATGACATATGATTCTTGTGAATCGATCACTTTATGTGATAGTGAAAACAATTAAATCCGAATATCATTCAAATTTAACAAAAAATCATTTTAAAGAATAACTTTAAGCTACTTTAAATTTATATACTTCAGGGCTTAAGGTATAAATAACATTAAAAAATTGTGATGAATAAAAATATGTCACATTATTAAATAAGATAATTATTGTTTGATAATATTTTTGTAAGATAAATTATTATTAAATAATATGACATAAAAATTATTGTTGTTTTCGGAAATAAAATGTGAGCCACATGCATTCATATCGATAGCCGCAAGTGGCACGTGAGCCACAGTTTGACCACACCTGTTATACTGGATAACGTATTTTGTTACTAACAGATTTCAAATCATTAAATAAAAAGTGTTCTTATCCGATTCAGGAGAAATTTTGACGGGAGTTCCACAATGTTTTCATCTTTTACCTCTTTTATTCAATATTTTTGGAAATAATAATATTATTTATTTATTTGTGATTTACAAAATTGCTAATTCCTTGGTCACAGTAAATAGATAAACCATCCTCATTTATTTCAAAATGATATTAATGCAGTTGAGAAGTGATGTTATTTCCAATAAAAAAACTAGTAGTATTCCCTATTCAATATCAAGCTTTGAATTACTTATCGTCATTCATGTTTAAGGATTCGGATATTCTATTCGAATCTAATCAACTTAAATTTAATCTAATCAATCATTCTGCAATTTGTCAATAAGGCTAAAAAACAATTAGGTTTTATTGGACGACGTTGTAATAATCTCAACAGTGTACTTTAATCAGTAAACAGCCTTTGGGCTTTATTGCTCTGATCATGTGTCAGTTATATTTCTATATGGGGAAAATATTGATTCCACCGAAATATCCGGTTTCGAAAAAAAAAAGTATTCATCGATTCCACCGGCTACTACAACTAAAATTATTTATTGACTCTACTTGCTAAATATTTCAGTCAACCAATGGAAAAATGTTAAAGTTGGTATATACTCGTAATTGTGTCATCGACGTCTTGTGTCACTAATAATAATAATAATAATTCAATCATTATCAACATACACTTTTATCGTGCATTTTTTATTCATACACTGCCATTTAAATGCATTTAAATATTTGACATAATTATTTTTATACATTTTAAAATTATTATAATATCACTTTTGTGCTTAAACTAGAAATTTTAGTAAAATTCATTATAATAATTTAATTTATCTTAATTTTTAAATTTAGATACACTTCGCCACACATAATGATCACTATCCAGACTCTTGGAGACAGTAAATTAAGTTCACGATAAAATAGAATATTATTATAAAATATATTAGCCGGCACGCGGTGGAGTTATTTTATAAATAGTAGCCGGCGGAATCACCAGATAGTTTTTATATTCTACTGCCGGTGAAATCGATAGATAGTATCATAATAAACTTTTTCTCGCTGAAACTCATAGTTATAATATTGTACGTTTATATACAGATATATTACATATATATATATATATATACACATTTGTTTCATAATAAAAAAAAAAAAAAATTGAGAGAAGAAAATACTTATAATACGAGCATAAACGGGTTTCACGAAAACCACTTGCATCCAAGGCACACTTATATGAAAAATAAAATAATGACTTAAAAATATATTATATTTTTTTCTTTGAGATTGGAAAATTTTAACACCTATTGAACATAGGTATGATAAACACGAGGGACGTACTTCGCCCTATTTCACTCTTTTAGACGAGACTTTAGTAAATAAATTCTAGAACATTTTGGGTAGATTATTTCTTCAATAAGTTTGCTGAAAGCTCAACGTAGTGTAGCTGTGTAATATTTTGAATTTAATACCATTTATAAATCGTTGCATTTGGAAAACGGTTTCACGTGAAGTTCGTTTGATAATAGTACCTATAACTATAGTTTTTAGAGGACACAAAATTCTAAGATTGATGAAATTTTTAGGACTTAAGCAAATTTTGAATTAATAATAGAAAAATCCGTGTCTAGTTCATTCTTTGTGAAAACGATCAGTTTTTCTGTAATTTGATGTTTAAATCACTTTTAATTAGAAATTTACGCAATGATTTTAATAAAAATATATATCCAAGTAACGGTTAGGTTAGGTCTTTGATTGGTTATTGGTTATGGATAAGTTCATCATTGAAAATCAGTCAATTTTCAAAACCAGTCAATTTGTCAATTTTTTTTTTATTAGTTATTTTAATGAAATTGGCCCAATCCATCGTAAATGGAAATAACTTTTTCCTTTTTTTTTTGAGGTGGGGGAGGGAGGGGCGAATAGACAAAAATAAGTCAAATAAATATCAAATTGATCCATTTTAACACGACTTAAGAATTTTTAATACGTATTTCAAAATTTCTGGCAGGTTGAGCTCCCTTATTTCCCTCCTCTTGCATCCGCACCTAGTCGCTACCCCCTACTCACGCTACGGTCCTAATATCACGTAAGATAATTTATTCACGGAAGGGTATAAGAATCTTTGTTTCGTTGTATTTTAGCTTCCTGTTCGTTATGAAACATTATTGCCCGACCGTTTCAAAAAATGTTCCAACGGTCTGTTAATTCTTATAAATGTATTGCATCGTAAAAGCTATTAGTCACACTACAGCTGTACAGCGTAATTCGTATAACAACATTTACGTTTATATTATTCTGTAAACATCTGTACGTAAGTTTAATTCCGTTAAAATGCTCGTTGTTATTTATTAATACTTGTGAAATTGTTATCGCTTTGATTACTGCAATATAAATACGACATAGACGTTTTCGTCGTTAATAATTTGTGTAGATTGACTCGTTAAATGCAATGACGCCATTAAAAGTTTTCGGACACTGTTGTAGGTCATATGGTATAAACGTCAAATTTCGTTAAAAATATATTTAAAAATCCATACATATTTCACACCACAGGTACTCTTCACTCCTCGGGTGGGATAATATTGGTGGGTGTGTTGAATTTTATAATATTTATAGTAATGAAAAATCATTTCATTAATAAAACGACTCTGAGTGGAATTTCAGTTAATTATACACAATAATAATTATTGGTTGTATATAACATATATGTCAAAAATTGTTATTTAATAATAGAATAATCCATGTCCATTTCATTATTCGTCTAAATGATCAATTTTTTGTAATTTGTTACGAAAGACAAATGTAAACTTTCCAAAATTCATGTAAATTCTTTTTAAAATCAAATTTTTTGTATTTTTTCTTTGCGAACAGTAAACTCCTTAAATTATTTTGCTACTGCACTTCTTGGTAAACTCTCCTAATAATGTATTCGATTATTGTCAGCAATAATATTACAATCGATGTTATCGTGTAACTATAATAGATATTCAATATTGATCGACAACTAAATACATTCCGTTGCTGTTATATTATGTCTGAATCAAAAGTTAATAAACCAGTAGAAAGTTCCATAATATATTCGATAAGTGGATTAATAATTATTTTAAAAAATTATAAAAGCATTTCGTTTGTCAGATTTTTCATCCAGAGAAATTAATTTGTAGACACGTGAATATTTTCAGTAGTTAGTAAAAGTTCCTAACTCCATTACTTTTGAAATTATGTCAAAAATATAAAATGAAGTAAAGTAAAGAAAATCTATGTTAAATTTTAATAAAATTTGTCAAATTTTGGTTAGTTTCCCCCCTCAAAATAATAATGATAAAAAAAATATATATAAATTAATAAAATTCGAAAAATAGCCTCTCTAAAGTACCAAGTACCAACTAAAGGCGAATTTGGTTTCAAAATATTGCTGGTCGAGACTTTGGATAAGTATTTTCATATGAAAAAGTGCTTATAGAAAAAAAATAAACATCATTGTCAAAATTCTAGGTTCTTTACGTTTCTAATGTAAAACTAAAATCAAATTTATGAATATTTTGGTCATATCATATTTTAATTTTTTTTTTTTTTCTATAGTTTTTCAGGAAAAACTATTAAGAATTTAAAAAAATTAACTTTACAAAGTATTACCTAGATGCAATTTCCTATTTAAAAAGTTGCTGAATGAAACTGGACCAATAAATGTACCCAAAAATGTGTTTTCACATGAAACGAAAAAAAAATAAAAACTGTTAAACCAATAGATAATTTGCTCCAATCAAGATCTAAAATAACATCCAATATTAATCCAATACACATATTTCATTTTTAATTTATTTAATTTTTATTCGAATTATTATTTATTTTAATAGAAGCAATTGGAAAACAATAAATCCACCAGTGATCCATTCCGGTATAGATCATGTGTTCGTAATCCGCGTACATTTAGCATTTAGAATATTTAAAAACTATTATTGATTGCAATCGCACGCATTACATATCTCATTCCACAAGGTCCCAAGTGAGTGATTTTATCCACAGCTGCGAACACGGTTCACAGGTACACTGTACTCTTGTTCACATTTATTCCGGTCTCCCGGGACGAATTTGTCTGACCAAAAAAGTTTGGGTACATAAATCATTTTCACAAATCTACCGGAGCCGTATTCGTCTATTTGTCTCTATACATAACACGTGTGTGTTGTATAGTAAATGCACCGACTGCGCGCGTCACTGCGTTTCAATAACGATCGCAATACGTATCGATCACCAAGTGTCATGGTCAGTGCCCTAAATACGTTTCCGGGTGCTCATTTTAAGGGCCGTCTATTATTTAACCAAGCCAAGATTAATACTTGCTTTTTAAAATCAATTTCATAAAAAAAAATAAAAAAAAAAATGAGGAGTAACGCCATCCCTCGTGTTATCAAAAGTGCTCGGAATTTAATTATATGTCAAAAAACGATGAGATTTTTTTTTTTTTAACTAAATGGTTTATTGGTATTTTTTGTATGTTTACTTACAATTTACGTACTATACGTACATTTTAATACATTTTTGTAATATTTAAAAATTTACACACCTTGCATGAATATTCTTTTGAGCTAAAACTTATTTAAATCGACTTAGATTCTACTATAAATAGTTAAAGTATTCAATTTTTTAACTTTACATATTTTTGGTAGTTAAGTTATTGTACTTTTTTGTCAAGCTATAGAGTCAATTTCGTTTAAAACAATTATTCGATTGTTTTGACTGTAATAACAGTAATGGTAGTTTTTGCATAAACAATGTTTTCAATTATCACTACCATATCATAATTAGACATTGTGTACAAATTTAATGTCAAAAACTGTGTCATTACGATAAGTTAAAAGTGATACAGGGTTCAACTTTGAAAGTTATATTTTTATAGATAATAGTTTTCATATGATTCATATCTATGATATGATGAGTGATAATATTGTTTATACCAAAATATGGTCTCCATGTTATTACTATTGAAACTATCGAATATTTGTTTTTAAAAATCGATTCGATTTAATTTTTTTTTTTTAATGGTATGATTAATTAATAATACACTTTTTTGAAAAAATTTCAATCACATGGTTTCGTATATACTATAATACGTCTTTGAAACTTATAAAAAAATTTCTTGCAAGGTACCTATTATAAAACAGTATTTTACCTCCCTGAAAGAGATAAAGATCTTACACTTGAGGATATTTTAAATTTATACAAAAAAATATCAAGATAATTCAGGGTTAGATTCTTATTTTTGATTCTCATTGAATTAAAAAAAAAAAATTCTATAATAATAATAATACTAACCGTCCGAGGTGTTTTTCAGGGGTGAATTTGTATTGACGGCTGTGCTATATCCCCTCTTCTACCCCTAGATAAAATTGGAAGTACGCCACTGTCACTATACAAAATATGTATTTAGATAATAAATTTATATATATAGGTAAAGGTAAACGATATTTTCCGGTGACTGGGAAACTGGGACTGGCAGACCCTGGGTTAAATATATTGCGGGGATCCAAAAGGTCGGCACAGAGACTATGGCGCTGCAGGTCGAGTTGTGATGTTGTGGTAGTGGCGTTGCTGATCACTAATACATACGGAAGTGGGCAAATTGGTAGTGAACGGGGTTAGCACGTGAGCGTGTGCCAAGTTTCGTTATTTTTCATTGAGTTGTTTACTCCGCATTAGCGTGTACAGACTAACGACAAAGAGAAGAAAAAAAACATTGCGGTGAGTACTAAGAAAAAAAAAAAAAAAATTACGCATGAAAACTAATGTTTTTATGAAACCGACTTTACGCGATTTTTTTTTGTTGTTTGATAATAAAAAAATTCGGACATGCTTCGCACGATGGGTGTTCTTCGCTCGACGGATGGGATTCTCTTGACGGGTGTATTGAATTTTAAAGAAACGATAAATCATTTCTTCAATAAAACGATTCTGAACGAGGGAAGTTAATTTAAATTGATAACCAACTGCTGTATGGTTATCAAATTCAAAAAAATATATAAGCGTAGAAACACATTGTGGTGTTAGAAAAATGTCCAAATTTTTTTTTCGCAAAAAATTTTTTTACACCAAAATATTTCTCATATTATTGTCTATCTATGTTTAAATTTTCATAGAGTTCGGATCAAAAAATTATAGTTTCCGATTCTTTTTTGTCAAATTTTGGGTTTTAAAAAAAAAAAAAAAAAAAATTGAAGAATTGAGAAATTCAAAAAATCACCTCTCTAAAGTACCAACTAGAAGCAAATCCGGTTTCAAAAAGTTACTGATCGAAAGTTTTGGATAAGTTCATCTATATAAAAAAGTGTTAACAGAAAAAAAAAAAATAAAAACATCATTCACTTTGTTCAGAATCTAAAATGAGCTTTTTAAACTACTATCCACTCTACTGGAGAATTATGTTGTTCACACTTGAGTCGAAAATGAATTTCCTGAAAAACAATAATAAAATCGAAACATCAATGTATAAAACCAGTAGTTATCCTTCGCGTCCTTTCGGAATCCGAAATCAAGTTTATACGCAGTTTACCTCCGCTCTACGAGCTTTTTTTCCCCTCCCATTCGAAACTCTCCAAATCGAATTAATCATCGCGTCGTATACCTACGGCGTATACAAACACGTGTCACGGTACATTAGAAATAAACGCTGTGCGATGTGTGCGAAAACCGAAAGTCAATTACACACACGCGAATCGCGTAGTACGATATCGCACCACAGTCGCCTCCGCGAGTCCGTCGCTCAAACGAGCAGTGTCGACACGCGACAACTCGTAAAACTTAAGGCCGCGTTAAATCTGAATCCCTTCACCCGCCCCCTCCCCCCCTTTCGTACGCTTGTAAGCGGTTGATTTACGGTGTAAATTTACGCCCATGTGTGTCTGTGTGTGCGCGTTAGAGTAATATACTATTGAGTAACAGTAACACGCATATGACGCTAATATAGTGGCTTAATCCACTCCAGAATTCAATCCGTTTCAAACTCGGGTTCAGAAAAGGAGAATGGGGGGGGGAGGAGAAGTAAATGCTCGTAAGTCAACTCTCGTATACGTTATACAAACACACACACACACACACACGGAAACGTTTGAAATTAAATCTATGTTTTCCTCTGGGGGAAAAAAAACTGCTGCTCGCGACGGTTCGTTTTTCGGCCGGCGGTGGGACGACAAAAAATAAAATAGAAATAAATGTAGGTTTCCTCGCGCGCTTGCGACGACGACGGTTCGAACATTCCGATTAATTTTCAGAAGTGTCACGAGACAAGCAAAAAAAAAGTGGTCATCAAAATATATTTTTAAGACTGCAAAGTACCTGACTGGGAGCATACGTTTTAGGCATAATTTAAAAACCCCTAGTCCCCCTCCTCCTTATAATTCAGGCCATGTGTATTTATGTAGTTGTAATTAAATACTTATGCAGTATTGAGAATATTTTTGAAAATATACTTGTTAAGAAAGATATGTATTAAATTTTGGATTATGTTTCAATATCTATATTGAAAAATGACCTCTCTAAAGTACCATCTGGGTATGATTCCGGTTCTTTAGAGATATTGATCGAAACTTTTGATCCAGTATTTATATACGAAAAAGTGTTCACAGAAAGAGAAAAAAAAAAAATAAAAAAATAAAAAAAAATAAACATCATTGTAAAATCATAAGCTTCTTCACTTCGTTCAGAATCTAAAAACAGGACATGGTTTGTATCATTGGTCTTCTACACTCCTCTGATAGGATGCTTTTATTGTTGGGTGTGTTGATTATTAATGAAACGATAAGTAATTTTCTTCAATGCAACAAATTTGAGTGAAACTTCAGTTAAATGTATCAAACAATAATATTATATAATCATAACGAAGGGATTCGGTTATCAACAGGAGCCTTCAGAACCAGCCCCACTGTCAGTATATTATGCCACGCCGGAGTACTCCCTCTCAATCTTCTTAGAGAAAAAGAACTTTTAAACTATGGAATAAAAAGAAAAAGCACCCCAAATCACATAGGATATAATAATTTCTTCAATAACAAAGCCACAAATAGAACGATTCCAATTAAAAACCCCATACAATCCATACGTGATATTTTCTTCCAACTAACCAACAAACTCAATATATACACATCTGTTAAAAACAAAATGTCTTATCCAAACCATCCTTCTTGGCTTTGGAAAATCAAATTCAATACTGATCTTTTACAACAAAACAAACACGACACAAATCCAAAATTTATCATCGCACAATTTTACGAAATTATCAAAAATAAATATTCACACTTCATCAAAATATATACTGACGCATCGAAATCAACTCAAGGAGTTGGCTTCGCAATTTCACAAAATAATATCACTCTCCTACACAAGCTCCCGTCTGAAACCAGCATTTTCTCAGCCGAAACAAAAGCCATTTATGAAGCAACCATATTGGCCAAGAAGATCTCTTCAAACCATATCCTAATTTTAAGTGACTCACTCAGCGCTCTATTAGCTCTCCAAAACCCTCTACCATTAAACGAAACGACACAAAATATCCAAAATATATTAAAATCAACCACAAAAACCATTGAACTCATGTGGATACCTTCCCACATAGGTATAACCGGAAACGAAATAGCCGATAAGGCGGCCAATCTGGCCATCAGAATCATTCCTCAACCCACAATCACTGACATACCAACAAATGATATAAAAATATCGATTAAACATAAAATATATTTGAAGTGGCAAAATTATTGGGACACCATTCCCCCAACCAATAAACTCAAATCAATCAAGAAAGATACAAAAAAATGGACCCCACCTCATTACCTCAACAGACGACAGGAAGTTGTCATTACAAGATGCAAAATTGGACATTCCTTTCTAACCCACTATTTTCTCATCAGCAAAGACCCCCCACCCACCTGTGATGAATGCCACACAAACCTCAATATTAAACACATTATCCAAGACTGCACAAAGTACCACGACATAAGATACAGCCTAGCAATACCTCAGAATATGGAAGAAGCACTGAACGAAAACAATATCACTAAAATTATCACATTTTTAACCAAAATTAACAATTTTTGATAATGTTACAATTCTTTGTCACCACAAAGTAATAATATATTTTGTCATATTTTTATGTTTTAATCTATGTTAGGCTAATAACCTGTGATGTTGAAGCCTTACTTCTAATAAAAAAAAAAAAAAAAAAAAAAAAAAATAATAATAATATTGCCAGTTTTATATTCATGCACTATGTTCATCAATTGTTATTAAATAACAGAATAATCTATGCCCATTTCTTTGTTCCTGTTAATGACGAGTATAAATATTGTAAAATAAGTTACGTTTAGGTAATGATAAGAAAATAAAGTATATCATTATTTTGGATTAACTATCATTTGTGCAGTAATTATGACATTAAGCACTTGTAAAAAAAAATACCCATTTTCTCAACATTAATGAAAATTATACCCCCTCCCTCTTTCCCCGTGTAAAAAAACAATTGAGAAATATTTTAGTAGGGAAATTTTTTTACTGGATTATGAATAAAATATTACAGGAGTGGCCACTAACTTAAACTTTGAGAGCCGCTAATTTATAAAACTAATTCGAGATGAACCACATAGAGATGAAACACATGATGTTTATTAAATAAAGACACATTTTTCATTTTAAATCAAATAAAGGAACATTTATTTATTTATTTTATTATCATTTACGTACATTATTGTTGTTTTATTTATGAGAAGTGCTTTTTTGAGTGTTCATTTTTTATATTAGTTTTTTGAAAACTGGCTGATAATTTGTAAGAACAGTTCTCAGAAGTTAATTTAAATGTTCATCAGTTAGTCCAGATCGATATTTAAATTTAATAAATTTAAGCGTTGAATACAATGATTCACACACATAAGTAGTGCCAAAGATTGAAATAAGTCCCATAGCACACTCATTTATTAGTGGGTATTTTTGTTCTAAAACATTTTTCCAAAATTCTATGGCAGAAACGCCATTTTGTTTGAGTCCTTTTAGTCCTTCGTCCTCTTGCTGTTCTAGTAGCTCAAACTCTACAGCTGCTGCTGTCCTTTGTTATTGATGATGAAACAGGAGAGCCATCGCTCACAATATCGACATCAAAAGGATTCACCAGAAATGAAATTGAAGGTTGAATTGCGAAACCAATGGCAACAAAAACAATGTCTAACGTTTTTAACAAAATTTTATATTTATTAATTTTAGTCTAAAATTGGTTCAAAAACCACATGCGGCTCGCGAACCTCATGTGGCCACCCCAGAAATATTATATGAGATTTTGATAGAAAAACAATTATAATTCTACGTAAAAATAACCAGTTTCCTGATAATTTTAACTTTAAACTAATGTAAAAAAAAATGTAAGTTTACGGTTTTTTACATTTTTAGATATCGTTAGCACTACATATGATGTGTATGCTTGTATTAAATATATAGGTTTTATAATAAAATTTAATGAAATAAAAGCTAAAAAAAAAAAAAGAGAAATTCTCAATATTTTTAAAGTATTGTACTCAGGTGAAAATGGTTGAAATATTTTTGAAATTTTTAATGGAGTTTACGTGAGACTATTTTTAGTAGTTAGTAAGTTACTAATTGCATTGCTTTTGAATTTATGTTAAAATATTAAAATCGAATTTATGACAATTTAGTTAATGACTTACTTTATAATTTTTTTGTACATTTTTGATAGTTTTCTTATTCACTTCGAAAATTATTTATAAAATAATTTTGGAAAATAACATCCAAAAATTACCTGCTAGCTAGATGAAAAGTTTCTTAAAAGTTACTAGTTCAATTTTTTGGATCAATAGTTACCAGAAAAAGTATCTATAAAAAAATGTGTACATAAAAAAAAAAATCACAGATGTTAAAAACCAAAGCACTATTTGCTCTTCTCAAAATTTGAAAAACTAAAACAAGTTTACATATCTGAATATTTTACAAATAAACTCAAAAATATGATCTAAAACTTTAAAATTGTTAAAATGTATTATAGGCGAGTTTTGATATATATATATATATAAAAAAAACCTTTAAAATGTGATGGATTTCAATCAATTTTATCTACATTTTAATCCCACCCAATTAAGATGCCTTTAAAACGTAACTTGGTATACACTTCAGTAAAATCTCTGAATAACGAACACTCTCGGTCACCTGAATTTTGTCCATTATTTGGAGGTGTGCATTTTTCAAAGGGGGCTTACCTTGCAATGAATACACCCCCATTGCCGAATAAATGTCCCCTATTGGTGTCCGTTATTTAGAGGTGTTTGTTAGGGGAGGTTCACTGTATATGTATATACAGTGAAATATAATGGACGAAATTCGGTTGACTGAGTGACGGTTATTCAGAGGTTTCACTGTATATCATTTTTTTGATTTTCGTTTCACATCTATAAATTTTGAATGATGATCGAATAAAAGCATAAAACAAAATTAGTCAACTTAGTGGCTCAACTAGGTTAGATTATTATATAATTGAATAATAACGATGTACTTAACATAATATGTATATTTCGTACATAATTGTAATGAAACTTTATTTGGACGTTTTTTAAGTTTTCAAGCATCTTCATAATAAACCTAAACTCCACCCCCAAATTGTTTTACTTGGTTCAAGCTTCACCGTCGTCATTACCGCCTTTGCCATCACTGTGCCACACCGTCTCGCAGTAACAGTGGCAACAGCAGTAGCAGTTTGAGACTTCAATTTGTACCGAGTAGTGAGTACAGGTGGCTCGTTAAAAATTCAACGGAAGTTTTACCGTCCATTTCGTTTTGCTGGTTCCTTTATTTTTATTATTATTGTTTTTCTCCCGCACACGCCCAGCAGCCCCGGGCTTTCCTATCGTTTTCGTCTCCGGGGTCGCTCGTCAATTGCTCTGGCAAGAGAGCAGAGCCTCCAGTTTACGCATTTAATGTCTTCAAACAAATCTTGCGTACCTACCAGAGCCGCTCAACTTAAAGGCAAGGCTTGCGGACCAATGAGCGTCACTTTTTCATTCAACTCAGTTGGTATTGTTATATCATCAATGACGTCATTACTTAACACGTTGATGAACATGACAGCCATAGCATGGCACCCCAAAATTTAGATTTTAGCATCACTCTATATCACTATTAATATTCAACGGTTTAGATGGATAAGATGAATTGATCGGTGGAAATGTCCAATATGTACAAATCGTTAAAATAGCACTTATCACTAAAGAATATTTTCAAAAAGGTTAATAGTATAAATTATAATCATACGAAACACAAGTTTAATGTGTGACAAACATTTTAAATTACAGATGTTATTAATAGTTTTTGAATTATTCAAATTTAAGTACAAAAAATATAGTGGATAATTGTGCGAATTCATAATAATTACGTACTACGAAGATAAATAAATTTCTGTCCAAGAGACTATTTTCCTTAATACCTAAATTTGAATAAATCAAAAATTACTGGTTCGAATTTTGATTGTTATACATCAAAATTCATATAAAAATAACCCGAATAAAATTCCAAAGTTAAAATAAGATGTTGCCATTTGAAAGAAAAAAGTTTGTAATAATTTGAATGTCTAAAAAATCGCAATTTTTGTTTTTTACAGCAAAAAATAAGTGTGAGCATGCTAAAAAAATTACCCAGTTTATATGAATATTAATCAAAAACATTGAAGTAAATCGCTAATTAACGACTTCTTTGCTGTGGTCGGAATTTCAAAAATTGAGAAACTGTATTATGCTTAGAGAGAATTGAACCATAAACACTCACTACTCTGCCAAAATCACTATTCGAGTAAATAATGTACCACAGCATTAAACGCGGACGGAAAACAAGCAATATTATTTACTGTTACAGGATGTAAACTCATTAATTTCGGATAATTTAAATCTTAATATTGGATATTCATGATGAGCTAATAAAAGAGGGGTTTTAAACAAAACGTATTATTTACTTTATCTGTTATCATTCCTCCATATTTGGGAAAAATAGCTCTTAAAACTCAAAATTAGCAAAGTAATTGTAAAACTTGTAAATATACGAAAAAAAAAAAAAATTGTGAATACTTGGTAGGGAAGCACAAAACAAACAAATGTTTACAGATTATGTTCTAAGATTTACCATAGAGAATAAAGTGTAATCATGCTACAACTTTCAAGCCCCGTATTTAATCTTCAATGTTGTCTTTAAAGAACTTCGACCGGAAACCGTATGAGTACGGAAAATTTTGTAAAAATTACTAGAGTAATGCTTTATAATAATGCTTATTATCATTACCATTATTGTTTTTTTTTTTTTTTTTAAACACTCTTTCGTTTAAAAATGTTTATCTAAAAGTTTCAACCAGAAACTTTTGTATCACGATTTGCCTTAAAACTGTAGTTTTAAGACGTAATTTTTCAAAATTCTCAATAGTTTCTTCAAAATTTGGGAAAAACTAATAAAAATTTGACGAAAACAACTTGGAAACTATATGAAACTTAATATAAACTTTATGAAAATTTAAATAAGAAATAGAAAATAATATGAGTAATGTTTCAGTGTAATTTTTTTTTAAAAATGTGAAAAAAAAAATTTGGAAATTTTTTTCACAACTGTTTATCAACAATTTTTTTTTCTGTTGTCAGTCAATAATGGGATACAAAACTGGCTGAGTGCAAAATATTTTTTTTTTGTTAGGTAAGTATATTAATAAAATTTATTAATTTTCAAATCAAATAGTCTTGAATTAACTGAAGCTTCACTCAGTATCGTTTATTTAAAGAAATAATTTATTATCTCTTTAAAATTCAATACACTCACCAAGAAAATCGCATCCAAGGAGCAAAGAATACCCATGGTGCGAAGCATGTAGTACTTTCTTATATTACAGCGGTTCTCAACCCCCCAATTTTGGGTCGTGATTAATTTTGAATCGGTTCCTAAAAATTTACAACGTTGATATAATATTTTAATTTTGGACTGCCAATGTGAAATAATTTTAAAAATAATTAATGAAACTTATTTTATAATCTATTTGATAAATAAGCTTATAATTTGTCATTTTAGACGTTGGTTTTAAATCAAATATAAACAAATTATTAAATTAATAAACACTTGAAGAGTAATAGTTTGTTTTAAATACGATAATTGAACAAATTAAGTGGATGTGGGAAGACTACCTACCTGAAATTATTTTCAAAAAGATCGCACGAAAAATTAGGTAAATATCATGGTTCACCAACACACAAAGGTGGAGAATCGCTGTTATATTAATTTTTAGTAAAAATGTAGAGAACGTAGATAAATTAAAAATGTAACGATTTAAAGAAATATATTTATTCAGAAAAAAATATTTTAAATAAAGAAACCCATTAAAACAAGCATATAAAAAACCAGACATACTTGGCACGATGGGTGGGATTCTCTTGACGGGTGTATTTAATTTAAAAAAAACGATAAATCATTTCTTCAATAAATCGATTCTGAACGAGGGAAGTTAATAATATAAAAAAATAAATGAAAAAAAAAAATGTTAGAAAAATGTCCAAATTTTTTTTTTTCATAAATTCTAAATTTTCTTGCGCCAAAATCTTTCTTATATGATTTTCTATCTATGTTTAAATTTTCATATAGTTCGGATCAAAAAATGATGGTTTCCGAGTCGTTTTTGTCAAATTTTGGGTAGTTTTTTCCAAAAAAAAAAAAAAAATTGAAGAATTGAGAAATTCAAAAAATTACCTCTCTAAAGTACAATCTAAAGGCAAATCCGGTTTCAAAAAGTTACTGATCGAAACTTTTGGACAAGTATTTCCATACAAAAAATTGTACACAGAAAAAAAAATAATAATAATAATAAACATCATTGTAAAAACACTAGCTTCTTCACTTCGTTCAGAATCTAAAAATAAAATAAAATAAATAAAAAAAATAAATGTATTACACTAGATATTAATATAAAAATATGATAAAACTTAGGCGGGGGTATTTCATTAACGACCGGTTTCGATTTTAAAAATCATCATCTGGTTAAATAAATAGACAATATTCAAAATCTTTCAAGGTATTTGAATTTGTACTTCTTCAGGTGATTCGCAATTCATTTGTACAGTTTCGATTTTATCATGATGTGCTTATTTTCCATTGTTGATCTTTTGGGAAATTTAAAACGATTTTCGAATTCAACTCTTATATCCGAAGTCGGAAAGCGTTGTTAAAAATAATCGTTTTCGACCACTGTTCACAAATCAAAACAGTCAGACTATTTTTAAACCCCCCTCTCAAAATTCGCGTACTGCCTAAGTACCCATAATTTATACCCGTGCGAAAGAAAACAAAAATAAATCATATATATTTCGTACACGTATTTTAGTCGCTTTTGCAGTATAACGTTTAGTACTTTTCGCATTTGTAAAATCTAATTTATTAATAATAATTTTAACGGAACTTCGGGACTGCACGTCATAGAGCGCTGAAAATGTTAACCAAAGAAACGTACGTGTTGTGGATAACTAATTATTATTACTTCGAAATGAAAGCCATAATTTATTTTCGAAAAAGCCCTGGAGTTAATGATGACATTAAAGAGCTTTCTCGAGGATTTTAAATACGTATTCTTTAAATTGTGTGTGAGTGTGCTTTTTTTTTCATTATTTACTAAATAAATGAACATCAGTTCGTTCTCATCTCGTAAATATCATTGTTCCTTTTGCATTTAATGAAACACGCGTTATGTTTGTAAATGCTTCAGAAGCAAAAACAAAAAAAAAAAAATAATTGAAATGAACGCATTTTTAATTAAACACAACTGCGCGAAGCAAAAATAAAATAGCGTAAAAAGGAACACATCTGGAGGTGATTTAATTTCGTTGTATGTTTTTGCAGTGTAGTTGTATATTTTGAATAATTCTAGTTAGAAACGAATAACTGTCGTGTAAAATAACATTATAATACGCGCGCTCGTCGTGAAATAATAAAACAAATTTTGTTTATGGTTTTACCGAGTGTTAAATGACGTTTTTGGAATTAGAAGAGGCAAATGGAAAAATATCCCGAGAAAATAACTCCATAATAATTTTAGACCATTCCGTAAAATCCCGGCATTATAATTTAATATGCGAAAATAAAATAATTACATTAAACAAATTTTTTTAAAAAAATTACGTACCTTAATGTTTTAAAATGTAAAAATTAAACAGTATAACAATAAAATTAATCGTTGCAAATATGTTTTTTTTTATTTAAACTTTGTGTAACAATAAGTCTCGATAATTAAGTATGAAGGGAGTATGAAGAAACATAAAGGGAGTGATATAATATTATTATTTACAAAAAAAAAAAAAAAAAGAAAATAGGTGAATATAATACCGGGCTCAATATCTTCAAAATCTTTTTCAGAAGAAGGAAAAAAGAAATAGAAGAATTTTCTTTTAAAATATTAGATATTTACAAAGTTTTTATAAATACTTTTGAAATTTTATAATGTCTGTCTATGACTAGTTCTAGTAATTGGTGAAAATTCAAATATTTTTTCGCAGTTCCATCATTGTTTTCGGTAGTTAAAATCAAATATCTTAAATCAATTCCATGTAAATCCAGGTTATATTTGATATTTTATTAAAATATTCATTAGCTTGCTTTACATTAGAAAGAATTATTCATCATTTTTTAAAATTAACCTCTTTGAAGTACCATAAAGACGACATTTATATTACTATATAGACTATTTATGTTAGTCATTAAACACTGCTTTAAAGAGTAAATGTACCATTCAAATCTCATAACCACTCGCAAATACGCCACTGACTATGGTTGCCAGTGATGAAAATAATTGGAAAAACGATATAATATGAGAAATGCACTGGAATCAGCTGACAGTCAACAAATATTATATAGTAAAGAAATATCGATTAAAATTTGCCACAAAATTAATTTAACCTGTGTAGTGTGCAGTCTACATTGGTTCACTGTCTGATATCTCAATCATGGAGTTTACAGGTGGCTGTTTTCTTAACTCTGATTTTACACGCGAAAGACGTTAAAAGTCGTCCACGAATTCCTGATTTGAATTCATTAGATTATATTTTATTTTTGATTCGACACCATCTTCGTTGATATAAAACTAATCACACTCGATGTTGAATTTTCAAGCGCATCTTCTTTTAGATTCTGAATGAAGTAAAGAAGCTAGTGTTTTTACAATGATGTTTATTTATTTTTTTTCTGTGTACAACTTTTCGTATAGAAATACTTGTCCAAAAGTTTCGATCAGAAACTTTTTGAAACCGGATTTGCCTCTAGATGGTACTTTAAAGAGGTCATTTTTTGAATTCCTCAATTCTTCAATTTTTTTTTTTCGAAAGAACTACCCAAAATTTGACAAAAACGACTCGAAAACCAATATTTTTTGATCGGAACTATATGAAAATTTAAACATAGATGGAAAATAATATGAAAAAGATTTTGGCGCAAGAAAATTTTGGAAATGTGAAAAAAAATTTTGGACATTTTTTTAACATTTTTTTTTCTCGTTTGTTCTTTATATTATTAACTACTTTCGTTCAGAATCGTCCTATTGAAGAAATGATTTATCGTTTCTTTAGAATTCAATACACCCATCAAGAAAATTCCACCTGACGTGCGAAGAACACCCCGACGAGCGAAGTATGTCCGGTTTTTTTAAATCACTTTTAAACAATAAAAAAAAAAGCATCACTACTCGCATATATAATTATATTATTATATATGTAAATGTATATATTTTACAACGCATTGAAAGACTTTTCGATTGAAATAAAACGAAATACGAAAGTTCTCGGAATTATTGTCAGTGAATTTTTGTTTTATGAGTGAAATCGTTTTTTTCGAGTTCGCGTCTATGTCGAATTAAGTCGTCAATGAGTATTTCTAAAGCCACGTCATGATTATTGTTTCTTCACGTAAATTATCAAAGGGAAGAAATTAATTTTGCAGTCAATGCTCCACAGTACGCGTAAAATTGACGAGAAAAGTTAAAATTAATTCTCAATCATATTATTTCTTTAAAAACCAAATACCTTACATAATATTTATTAAAAATATTATTAATTTTGGTTCGTTTGATGAGAAAAGAAAATTAATAATATGTTATAAAATAGCATTACAATGATTAGATATCGTGTAACCAAAAAAAACAATATTTTTTATTCAGTAGGTAATATGTAGCTAAATCATTCGAGTAAAAAAAAAAAAAAAAACGTACAAAGCAAATATATATTTTAACGAATTTTTAAAGTGACTAATTTTATTTTATTTTACATAGAGTGCTTGAAAATTATGTGATACATAATTTTGTTATTGTTATTTATTATTATTATTATTATTTTTTTTTACTTACCGAAATAACATTGAACCTTGTGCTGTATACAATAACATATTATTTATTTTTAAATTAGTTTCTGAACTTTTGGTTAACGTTTATGTCAATGTAAGTTAATACATTTTTGCGGAGTAAATCAAAATTTTCAATAAGTCAATCTTCTTAATTTAAATTAGAATACAATTAATTAATTTAATGGAATCTCGTTTAGCTAAATTAATATCATATTGTCTGGCGTGCTTTAAGGTAAACATATAATTCTTCTCTTAATTTGCCTCTGTGTGAACTCTAATTCTAGTTCTACCCCAAAACCTTCTATTAGCTGATAATATGAAATTATTTTATTAAATCGAAACTCTTGTCAAATATCCGTCTCCTTTTACAACTTGATAAATTAAATTTGCGGGTTCCCCACTTAGGCCGTTCTCTTAATGTTAGTATAAGTGGAGGGTAATAACGTCTTGGTCTTGGTTCAGAAACCGTATATTCAATCTTTACACCCTTAATGGCATTCAGTTATAACGAGTTTACCTTACCAAAGACCTTGTATGTGTCTCCCTCTCGTATACGTTATCAACAGTAAAGTTCTAAAGGTTTTAGGTTTTATCAAGCGTAACACCAAGCTTTTCAAGTCGTCTAATTGTCTTCGTTCATTCTATTGCTTTCTTGATCGAAAATCGAACACGGAGTTCTCATTTTGTATCATTACCTTGCCAAGGATAAACTAATTGTATGTTTTTTATTTATAAATTTATTGTACTTACCATAACAAAATTACTCCGATATTTGTTGTGTATTAAATGTATCTTCCTTGCCTTACCGGTGGAAAGACGCTGACTATCAGTTAAAAAAAAAAAAAAAAAGCAAAGTAAAGTTAAATTAAAGTACTTTACTTATTTTTATTCAATAAATAATGAAAAGAAAAAATACAATTTTACTAAAAATAAAAAAAAAAAATGATGAAAAAAAGTTTTTGAAAAAATGTTCAATTTGTTTTTTGTATACATATTTTCAACATTTTTTTACTCCAAAATATTTCAAATATTACTTTCTATCTACGTTTTAATTTTCATAAAGTTAAATTTTTACATAAAAAAAAATATGGTTTCAGAGTCTTTTTTTTCAAATTTTGGGAAGTTTTTCCAAATTTTGAGAAAACAACTGAAAATTTCAAAAAATGGCCTCTTTAAAGAACCATCTAGAGGAATATCCGTTTTCAAAAATTTACTGATCGAAACTTTAGGATAAGTATTTTTTTTATGAAAACGTAAACAAGTAAAAAAAATAAAAATAAAATAGTAAACGTCATTATAAATACAATGGCTTAATCCCTTCACATAGAGTGTAAGAAATAAAAAATAAATAAATATTGTGAAAACAATAACTACTTTGTTCCATTTAAAATGTAAAATTAAGTTTAAGATTAGAATCAAAATAAATTCTAAATTTGAATTCCGCTAATATTATCGCATTTGTAAAAAAAATTTTGGAAACTATTGGACGTTAGAAATATTGGTCTAAATTTGTTTTTTTCTATAATTTCAATATTAAAACAGTGAAACAAAAAAATGTAATAACAAGTATAAATAATAATGTGGTCTTGAAGGAATCACAAGGAAATATTATTACGGAATTTAAATGGTTAAAATGCATTCTTATTTACAAAAAAAAAAAAATTAACTTCCCAATAACAAAGAAAAAAAAATGACCTCATAATGATTAAAATCACTCCAACTATTTAGACAATTGGTAAATTCAATAGAAATTTAAAATATTTTTAATTTCTTATTCGTATTAAGTATATTAATGGTAAACATAAAAATTATAAATGGAAAAAATTATATTCACGTGACATACAGAGAATGAAAAATAATGTAAAACCCAAAAAAATCACTGCATGTATACCCATAAAATAATCCCAAATCTATTGTTGGACAGTAAAAAAAGACAACTTTACAATTTGTAAATTACATCAAGTGGATGTCCAAAATGTCGTATAGTTCAAAAATATTCGAAACATTGCCGACTGTCTTCTTTCGTATACGAGATCAAAAGAAAAATTAGTCGTCGTCGAGTCCAAAAATGTGTAAAAATATTAACTTCAACAGACTGCTTTCGGAACGAGATTCACTCAATCGATTCGAGAACGTGTTTATATGAGGCTTGCGAAAAAAACTTTTTGGACGTTACACAATACAACAGTATGTTTGTTAACTATTCATTAAACTTTCTTTTTTTTTTTTTTGTTTGCGTATCGACCGTTAACAAATTTTGCGAACAACAGACGCGGAGAAAGAAGTATTCAATGTATAAAACCTTTATTGTCCGTGAAAGTACTCGCGTGGTGATTAAATTAAATTTGTATTTATTTATTTATTTATTTTTTGCAGCTTTTCGTTCCTTATATTTCTTTTCGACATTATATTGTGTGAATAAACTTTCAACGCGCACGAATTTTTAATTATCATAAATTCGTTTTCGTTTTTATATTTTTATTTACGCTTATAATAATATTATATAATTAAATACCGATAGTTTAATTATTAATCTCTCTGTCGTCGACGAGACCATAGGATTATTATAATATTGTCATTTAGGTATTACGACAACTATATAATATCGTGTCACAGCCGTTTGTGCGATTGCCAAATTGCTAGAGACTTCGGTATCACAGTGACAAGATAATAATTATGATAACAATATATATAATATAGCATTTGTAATATAAATTACTGTATTGCGTCGCAAAATAATTGTTATTATACAGTAGTATTATATGCGCTGGTCTGCGGGGAATAACTTTAGTAATAGTCAATTTTCCAAAATGTTCAGCTTTCCAATTTTTCTCTTCGGATTTAATACCTTTTTTGCCGTCATAGGTAGTTTTAAATCATTAACAGTGATTTTTTGTGATTTTTTTTTCATCCATTTCATCAACGTTTATAATATTAGTTATCCTTAATTATTTTATTTAAAAGTTTTATGATAATTCATGAAAAATTAATTTTTTTAGTAACTTTTTTTATATTAAAGGAAAACTTAATGAAAACAATAATAAAAGTGTTTTCTCTTAATTAAATTTGAGCATTTTCATTCTTTATTATCCCGTTTTTCCTTAATGACATAAGTTAGTGTATTTTAAGTTGTAGAATCTCAAGTATACAAATTTGTTTTACTTTACACAAAAGCTTAAAGTACAGCCTCAATTGAATGAGTAGCGATATGACGTGATACCTCACGTTACTAATTAAGGGGTTAAAAAAATTTCAATTATCTAAATATTATATTAATTTATTTTTTTTTTGTCAATTTTTGAAGTTTTGCATGTGTTCTTACATTTTATTTTAGGTAATTTTTGTGAGTTTTGTAATTCATTAAACAATAATGTCTGTATTAAAAATTTTCAAAATTCTCTAAAAAAATTTAATATATCTAAAAGAAAAACGACAATCCCTTTAAGATAGCAATGCTTTTCAGGTGTATGAATGCCATGAAATGCATTATAGATAATAGGTATACGTTAATACGAGGATAAAAAGTAAAGAGAAGTTGGAATAATCTTTTTTTTATTTTCCTTCTACACTAACAAAAATATGGTTCGGTTCCCCTGCTGTGCTCACCGTGTTGTATATGTTATAATATTATTTACTACACAAAATACGGCGTTCAAACACGTACAAGCGTTAACGTGCACGTCAGACGTCAGTCCTAAATGCCCGGAATTATTATTGTAGGTGTATTCATATCGTTAGGATTAATAAATTTTATTCAAATATTTGTACGCACAATTCACATTTCAATATTCCAATAACACAGTGCAGTGAATGCCGCAGAGAACGAATTTTTCTTATAATTTCGATTTTTTTTTTTTTTTTGTTCACAACGAGAATCGAAAATGAATAATAAATCAACGTTTTCGGTCGGGACAAAAAAAGTTTTAGACCTTCATTATTATTTATTTATTTTTTTAATATATATATATATATAAATATGTATATAATACAAAAAGTAAATATTACATATTCATGTTTGTGAAAAAAATAAAAAACGTTTTACGTTTCCTTCGGCAAAATTCAGGTTTGAAAATTCCGGAGGTACCGATCTGATTTGAATAAAAACGCATGCCTGAGCAAACCACTCGTGAGATTTCGCCGACACGACGCGCAGTCACGAATGAATAAAAACGGTTATTCGATTTGTCAACGTATTCGCTAATAATTATTTTATCTCTTCAAAACGAACTAAGTGTCTGGTTACGTTATAGTGCCGTTTACGAACCGGTAAACGGAACGCGGAATCGCAGTTTTTTGAGGGTTTAGTAGGTTACCACACGAAACACAGCAGGTAAAAGGTTACATAATAATGTAACACGGAAAAAAAATACGCTTGTACGTAAGTTCCTACACGAAAAAAATACACCGGTACATAAGTTCCTTGGTTTCTCCCATGGTTTACAGAAAATATTATTGAATATTCAAAAATTTGAATAATTAATTTCTAGAAACGATTATATTTGAAAAAAAAAAAAAAACATATTTTAAAAATATATTCGTTTGAATTTTCTTTCGTTTGAAAAAAGAAAATGCACACATGCCAACTTTGAAAAATAAAAATCGCAATGCGATTGCCGATTATCAAGCCATAATGTCCGTACGTTGCACAAAAAGCCGAGGTATATTTTTTATTAGGTATTTTCAGGATATTTTATTAATTTGTATAGAAAATTTCTACTCTATACCTATACATACTCATAGTATAAAATTTAAAGTATTATTTGAAGAAATTTATTTATTTTTTTTTATATTTGTGTTTAGGTTTTAGATGTTGATAAATGTCATGATTCTAAAATGTTAATTGTACTGTTTTCAAAATTTGGACCCAAATTTTAAGACAGAGTACTTTTTCTTTTATTTGTACTTTAGGATAATTCATTCCAAGTATTATATTATACTACGTCATGATTCGTTTCACGTAATAGACGCTTTTAAAGTTGATATTTTGAACTTCGAATTGCGTTTTTAATATTTTCAGATCGTTTTATGAATTTTTCCGCATAATTATTTAATAATAAATGTTGAATCATTTTTCAAAAGCATTTTTATGGTGTTTTCGGATTTTTAGCGTATTTAAATTCGGACGAATAATAAAATATCGAGTAATATCGAATGAACGTCCTTCACGTTATTTCACCCCGACCGGGACCCTCCCACCCACCCGGTCTACTTCGTTCGGTAAATGTTAGAAGCTGTGTATGATGTAACCAAGAGCCAAATCTTCGGCCAATATCTAATATAATTGAACTGCGATCTGGCACGTTTCCCGCAGAAATACGGCTTGGCGTTGTACACGAGCGCACGTATATAACACACACACACACATTATATATATATATAAATATATATCGAGTTTAATTAGTTCGCAGGGTGCCGAAAACTCACGGTATACGACGACTTATACGGGGACGTGTAGATAAGTGTAATAAAAGGGTGATGGGGATCAGGAGGCTGTGAGAGGGAGAGAGAGACAGAGAGAGAGAGGGGGGAAAAAAAACCGTTCCTAACGCTCGTCTCGTTAGTGTAACGGTTCCGCGGCGGACCTTTGTCAAATGTTGATGAATAGCCCTTCGCGATACACGATAGTAGTAACTAGTAGATACCATCACCTTGGCCACATTATACCTTCTGTACGTGGCGCGCATCGATTTCGCGGACCATTAGTTTCCATTAGGGCAACAAAAATTTCGCCAATAATTGACAAGTCCCCGAACGAATCTGAAACGTGCACAATACGCCGGAAACCTGCGGCGGCGATGTTATGATAATAATAATAATAATAATAATAATAATAATATTTCATAATTTATTGCGCGCTTTCCCGTGTGTTTCCCCGTCGCCCGCGACTCGATCTGTGAGCTGTGGGTTTTTTTTTTTTTTTTGGGGGGGGGAGGGGGTGAGGACGAAGAGTACGGTTGTCACCCCTCTCCGCATTCGTCCAATGACTCCGAATGACCTGTTCCGTAGTCCTTTCGAGTTTCAAAAACATTGGTTTTTTTTTTTTTTTTGTTATACACGGTTTATAGTCATATAAATTATTTTAATATAAATAAATTATTTTGATAACGATAAAGATAATTTGCACGAGATTTCATCCGAATACAGATAGTTATCTAAGAACGTGCTAAAACAAAACAGAATTACAATTATTTTAGCTAAATAAACATTGCATTAAACAACAAAATTGATGAAATAATTTGATAAAAATGTATTTCCTGATAGTAAAATGTTTATTTCTAGATAATGTTTTGAAAAAAAACTATACAAATTTCTAAATGTGTATCATAGACTTAATATTGAATTATTGGTTTGTCGGTTTGATCGAGGTCGGACTAGCCCACAAGGAAAATTCCCGGTGGGCCTTATGCATATTGAAAATACTATTAGGCCTTTCACATACAAGACTTAATATTCACTATGTCTTGAAAGTAGATACTGATCATATTGATGAAATTAAGAATTTACATAAAATACACATTCAAGATAATTTGGAAAAATATAAAAATGTTGGGGCCTCAGGGCAATGAAATATTTGGGACCCCTTCACTATTTTCTAACTTTCTAAAAATTTTTCTACCACAATGCAATTTTATTATATTCATAATCACGATATTTTTTTTTTTATCACACGATGAATGTTTATCATTACCCTAAACAAGAAATACTCGTAAATGAAAGGAAATTTTGCATATTTTTTTTTTTTATTAAATACAATAAAATACTATACCATTCCGGGTGGTCTGCGATTTTAAAACGAAAATAGTTTTGTAAAGTATAATATATTTTAATATTAATTCTTCTAAGTTGTTCTGATCCAAAATTATTTAAAATATCTAGAATGTTGACGTTTTCCATTATATCATTTTCAATCGCAAATCGTAAAATCAATTCAAATCTTCTAATTAAATTTTCACCTGATGAAATATTTTCAAATATTTTTCTTGTTCCTTAAATTTACTTACTCGTACATTGTGTTATATGCGGCGATTAGCACAGTCGTTCATAATTGTGTTTAGGAACGGCGAATAATATTTCCCTTTATTACAAGTTTTTAATACAGATATACGTTTATTAAGGAGTAGGGATAAAAAATCCTCCCTTACTCAGAATGACTTTGATCTCCGATCACCGTTCTGAGGGGAGAAAATGGATATTTTATTCCCTGTTCTGAACAACTCTATGGCTCTTTATACACTTATAAGTACAATAGTGTAAGAAATATTTTCTTGTTTTATCCTCATCTGAACACTGCGCAGTAAAATAATATCTAACGTGTAGCTTTTCCATTATAACATAGTGAGGTGTCCAGTTTTAACTTTTATTTAAACGCAAGTTTGTCCAAGATATAACACACTTCGATTTTAAATAAATGAATTAATTTATTAAAAATGAAACAAAATTTACAAAATGCAAAAATGGAATAAGTTTTTCATAATGAACTGTTGTAATATCACTTAATATCTACAATGAAAATCGTCCCTTAAAGGAGTCTCCAAAACCGGACTCAAAATAGGATGGATTTCACCGTCCAAATGAGTCTCACTCCAAGGCTGACTAGGCAAGAATATTATTTTGCTCGTCGGAGACCGTTTTCGAGACCACGTTCTTATTGAGATTAATTTTAATATTATATTTTTTTGTGATCTCTGCATAAACGCTTCATTGACACTTAATGTCTATTGTCTAATAGCAAATGACTCAACAGTAATACATCATTCCCCCCCTCCCCCCATTACATACGGACGGACTCGACGAAATTATAAGGGTCGTTTCGTTTTTGCCATTTACCTACAGACGATCGTCTCTCTATATTGTAATAATAAAAAAAAAACATTATAATAGTTTCGTCGAGGGTTTAAAGTTTACCACAACGCACCTTTTTTTTATTATCATTATTGTTATTGTTGATCGTCTCGCGACGATACGGATTATAATAACGATAACACATATACTGTATAACGATAACGGGCGTTCAATAAGCATTTCCGTTACCATAACTTTACCCAACGTTTATAGTGTTTACGTTAAAAAATCGTTTACGTTGACCACTTTTTCTTTTCCTCCTCGCATAATCAGAATTGTTGTTATATTTTATTTCTGTAGCTTAAGGCGTGCAAATGATAAGAATTTCCAACTGCATTTATCGACAGTAAAATGCAGGGATTTTTTTTATACCATTAAAAGTGTGGGATTAGTACCGTTTTAAGAGCACCTAAAGTAGAGGTCGGTAAATAATTTCCGTTGGAAGATTAAAGCAAAAAAAATAAATGAGGTCCAGGGAAAAAAAAATCTTTTTATTTTTACAACGGGTTGCAAAATAATTATAACAATATTTTCTAGCTATGAAAAGTAAAAAGAAGACTTACTTCGCACCTTGGAGCTTTCTTCGCTTCTCGGGTGGAATTCTCTTGGTGGGTACATTACATTTTAAAGAAACGATAAATTATTATTTAAATAAAACGATTCTGAACGGTGCTTCAATTAATCAAATTTAACAATTAAATAACCTAAAAAAATTTAGTACGACTGATAGCCATTCTTACTGAAGTTTATTATTAAGATCAATAAAAAAAAAATGTTGTAATGTTTTTGTGTGCAGACGGAATAAAGTACCAAATATAATAATTTAATTTTAGGTACTCATTGTTCGATACTGAAAACACACTTGAAAACATTTTTTTTTCTTTTATCTAAAATACAAAGATTCATTATTTTATTAACTTTCAAGTACGTTATTTTACCATTCTGTTCATACAATATACGATTTTTGATTAATGACTTAAAGTCTGAGTACAATATATGTTATTAATGGAGTTTTGCCCACATTCTTATTTTTATTATTTTATACACACAACAACACTCCATAATTTTTAATTAATAATCTCATTAATAATTAATTTTCATAAGAGTATTTTTTTTTTTTTTTTACTATTATTTTCGACAGTATTGTAGGGTTGCCGGGACACTACCTATTTTTATCCAAGTGTCCCGGTGTCCCGAAAAAGTGTTTTGGAACAGTGAATTGTCCCGGATTTAAAATTTCACTTAATAAATTACCGATTTCCAATGTTCAATATTGATGTT
>JAIPRM010002710.1:0-22274 GCA_025469315.1 Stegophylla sp. TES_Ste_2020
ATGTCCATGAAACGAGGGAATTTAACTATTATAAATGATCGAGTGATATCTCGATTATTAATATTTCATTTGGAAATTTCGAATGATTATTTCGAGTGATATCTCGATTATGAAAATGTCTCGATTACTAATCATTCGATTATGCCCATCACTAATTTAAATATGAATTGTACGTGTGTAGATTGTACCTTCAAAATGAACCATATGGGTAGTATATCACCATTGATTATAAATCAATAATCAGTAATATCGGTAATATCAATAATCACTTATATCAATATATCCTTGATTGAAATATATTTATAAATATATATATGAAGTTTATTTCAGCCATGGATGTATTCTATGGGCGACGACGAAGGGAGATATGCGATAATAAGGACCTATAAATAGCATTTAATTGTAACTGCATGTTTAAGATTGAAAAGATTCTGAACAAAGTGAAGAGCTAGTGTTTTTTAATGAAGTTTATTAATTTTTTATCTGTGAACACTTTTTCGTATATATACTAGTAGATATACTTGTCCAAAAGTGTCGAACAACAACTTTTTGAAACCGGAATTGCCTCTTTTTGTTACTTTAAAGAGGTCATTTTTTTTAAAATTTTTCAATTCTTCATTTTTTTTTTTTTCGAAAAAAACTATCCAAAATTTGACTAAAAACGACTTTTTTTGATACAAACTTTATGAAAATTTAAACAGACAATAATATGAAAAACATTTTGGCGCAAAAATTTTTTGAAAATATGAAAAAAAAATTGGACATTTTTTTAACACTTTTTTTCTCATTTATTTTTTTCTTCCTTTATTTATTAGGTAAAAAAAAGTAAAGTATAGACAAGAAAGCCGGACATACTTCTTATCACAGATATTCTACACTCTTCGGGTCAGATACTCTTGGTGGGTGAGTTGAAAATGACAACTATTATAATATTCTTCTTTCATTCAGAATCGTCTTGTTGAAGAAATGATTTATTGTTTCTTTAAAATTCTATACACCAACAAAGAGTATCTGACCCAAAGAGCAAAGAATATCTGTGGTGCGAAATTTGTACGGCTTTCTTATCTATACTTTACTGTTTATTATTTTAAGTGAAATTAATGCAACAAGTAATTTAAATTCAAACTGCAGCTGTGGAAATATTTTCAAAACAGAGGATTGAATTATATTAACAGTGAAATATCAACATTTTTTAGATTCTGACAAAATAAAGAAGCTAGTGTATTTATAATGATATTTAATAATTTTTTTTTCTATGATCTACTTGTCTGAAAATCTCAATCAGCAACTTTTTTAAACCAAATTTGCCTATAGTTGGTAACTACCTAAATTTGACTAGAAAGACTCAGAAATCATCATTTTTTGATCCAAGTTTGATGAAAATTTAAACATGAATAAATAATAATATGAGAAACATTATGGCTCAAGAGAATTTTGAAAATACAAAAAAAATTTTTGGGCATTTTTCTAACACTTTTTTCTTATAATTTTTTTTCCTTTTCTTTATATATTAGATAAAAATAAGTAAAGTATAGTCATCAGAAAGCCGGATATTCTTTGCTCTTCGGGTCAGATATTCCTAGAGGGTGTGTAGAATTTTTTAAAGAAACAATAAATCATTTCTTCAATAAGACGATTCTGAATGAAGGAAGTTGATAATGTAAAGAATAATAATAATAGTCGCAGTGGCGTATTTGAGTGGAGGGATGGGTGGATCGTCCTCTCCTTGGGGTTTTTTTCATCTATATGTAATATATATTTATAATTATAAACGTTAATCTATTGAGGGCCATTTTTAAAAGCAGAAGAAAAAGGCGATTTTGCTGAAACTATTTATACTTAAATACTTGTAACTAATACGAGTGAATAATACTTAATTTAAAATTTTATTTTGATTAAAATTAAGAAACACTCGTTAAAAATAAATTCAATTTGTCATTGACAACAATAATTTTTTTTTAGTAACACAATTTAAACAAATTATTATACATTATTTTTTATGAAATACTTGTTTCATTTATACATTTATAATAATATAATAAATGCACTATCAAATTCTTTTACTTTTGATATAATTACGAATTTTTACACAAAAACGAGTTATACCAATATTATCAATTTTATGAATATAACATGATTCTATGGTTTATTTAATAAGCTTGAGGAGACTGAATGTAAGAAAGCACGATTATTGTCAAAAATTTGGACAGCATAGAAAACAAGCATTCTATTATAAGAATGACGAAAAAGTATTTTAGGCTAAGAATAATTTACAAATCGCTCCTTCCTTGGTAGGGCTTCAGTTATGCTACTGAATAGTAGTCATTTTCTACTCACCCTCCAAGAGTATTTGATCCAAGGAGCAAAGAATATCTTTAGTGCAAAGTATGTCTGGCTTTCTTGTCTATACTTTACTTTTTTTTTTTTAATTATCTTCAAAAATAATTAATTGAAATTTTAGTTATTACATTTATTTTTCAGTTGTTACCTACATTGGTACAACAAGGAGGGAAAGGCAGAAAATAGGTTAATGATTTCTTTTCTCATGCCCAGCAATACAAGGAATAATTTTTATGACAGAGGAACTACAAAACATCTTTATTTCTATAACGTCTTTAATACACATAATTCTATTACACAAATCATTTGTAATAAGCAGAACTTTGTTCTCTAGAATAATGTTACATGATATTAAATATTTTTAAAATCCAACACATTATTATTATTTTTACCACAGACAAATAGAATATTTTTTTTTGTTTTTGCTTGTAACAAATTTAACATTATGTTTGAATTAATGCTATTTCTGTATTAACTAAGATTTCAAAAAAAGTAAAGTTAAGTTTAGACAAGGAAGCCAGACATACTTCACACCACGAGTATTCTTCGTTCCTCGAGTCTGATACTCTGGGTGTGTTGAATTTTGAAGAAACATAAAATCATTTCTTCAATAATACGATTCTGAACAGTTTATTAATAATATAAAAAACAAAAAACGTCATCATTTTAAACACACACTCAGAGTATCTATCTGAGGCGTGCAGAATACCCCCATGGTACAAAATGTGTTTAGTTTTGTAGTCTATAGTTTACTTTACCTTTTTTTATTATAATTTATATTCTATTATTTATTATATTTATATATAAGAAAAGGAAAAAAGGACAATTTTACTAAAAATAAAATATTTTTGATGACAAGTGATTTGCTGGTGGAAACTTTTGGACAAACATTTCTAAACAAAAACGTGTACACATAAAAAATGTTAGAAAAACATTTTCAAAATTTTCTTGCCTAAAAATATTTTACATGTTATTATCTATCTATGTTTAAATTTTTATAAAGTTTAGATTAAATAAAGATAGTTTACAGTTCACATATTTTTTCCCAAACTTTGAGAAAACAATTAAGAATTTTGAAAAATTGCCTATTTAAAGTACTATCTAGAGCAGTGACTCCCAACCTGGGGGAGAGGGCGCCCCTTTGGAAGGCGTGAACACATTGCTGGGGAGGCCCAGTCATCACAAAGTAAAATTTTTAATTAGTGTGGAGAAAAAATTAAAAATTAATAATGACCTTTATTAGGTTTTAATAACAGATAAAGATTACAATTAGTGTTTAGCCACTAAATAAAACTTATTATTATAATTTTATATTAATTTATTACAATAATTATTAACATTAATTGATTACTCTATAGTAATCATATAATAGCCTATTATATTATTTACTGTTATTTATATTTTATAATTATTATCATCAGTAAAAAAGTTGTCATTCCGAATATTGTAGTTTATTTGTAAAGTATACAAAAAAAGTGATATATATATATATATATATAATCTATAGGTGAGGGGGGTGCAAGATTTATGAAAATCTACAAAGGAGACATAGAATAGAAAAGGTTGGGAACCATTGATCTAGAGACAAATCCGGTTTTAAAAAGTCACAGGTAGAAACTTTTGGACAATTATTTTTATATGAAAACATGTACACATAAAAGAACAAATTTCATTGTAAAAACACTACCTTTTTCGCTTCGCTCAGAATCTAAAACATTTTCAAAGTATACTATATGAGTTATTGAGGTAGATACTTAATAATAACTTAAAATTACTCAATAATTTGATAAAATTAAAAAAATAACAAATTACTATGGTAAAACTAATTTATATTGTACAAAATATTTTTCCTGCAATTATCACTTAACAATATTAATTGCACAGTTAGTATAGAATAATTTTTTTTTATTTGTTATAAACATTCAATATTCTTTGACATACAACCTGGTTATTTACAATATCACAACTTTAAGCTGTAATGTACATCAGTCAAATACAAATGAGTTATCATCTAACTCTTTTAATTAAATAAGTTCAAGTTACAGATTTACTTAAACTTCTTTATTGCCAAAAAGTAAAAAATAAAACAAAAAGATATTATTTTTATACATTTAAAATTTAAATTTAAAAAACAAAACTATTACAAAAATATGAAGTTATTAAATAATAAACAATTAGTTTCCAGTTACTTAAGTTAACACTTTTTGTAATTAATAAGGATAAGAATAAAAATTTAATGTTTAAATTATACGAAATATTGTTAAGATAACAGCAGAAACTAAAAAGACAGTCTCATAAATGCTTATATTATGGTTTTTCTTACGTAAATTATGAGGCTTTATATAGTCAACACTTTTTGTTCTTACTTGATTATCTAATACTTGAAAAATGTTTTCTTCTGCAATTTTGATAGTCATCAAATGTTTTATTGCAGCTTGACTTTTCTGTGGATCTAATCTATGACTTTGACTGCCCAAGTACATAAGTGAAGCATCTAATATATGCAGTTGTCTTACAACTGTTGCTAAGACTCGAGCAATATTTTCAGCATCCAATTCGTTTTTTGAAACACCAAGAGATCGACTTGACCAGTTGCACAAATGAAATGTTTTGAGAGCTGTTTCTAAAAGTTTACGATGCGGAGATAAAGTGATTCCCATCTTAAAAAAATCATTTTTATTTCCAGCAAGCAATCTTTTGAATATTATATTGTTAGAACTTAGGCGGTCTGTATAAATGTCCATTGACAAAGTATCTAAAAACTTTTGAAGATCTTTCTGAAAACCATTTTCCAATTCGGCCATAACACCATTCCAGTATTGATAATTTTCTGAATGATACACTTCTAATTGTTCATCGTTATAATCAATGCTCAATAACTTTAGAATTTCTGTCATATTTTTAAGTTCTGCTATTCTATGTATTGTTTGACCTCTTTTATCAGAAGCATCTTTGTTAGCTCCTCGTGATAATAGAAATTTTACAACATCAATATGATTACAGCGTACCGCAAAAAATAAAGCAGTCTCTCTGTTTTGATTATCTTCCATTTCAATACTAGCACCATGATTGACTAAGAATTCTACTATTCTCAAACTACCGTTGTAGCATGCATACATGAGAGCTGACATTCCAGTTCTATCTTGAGAGTTAATGTCAAGGCCATCAATATTTATGAAAAGTTTTAAGCAATTTAATAAATCAATTTCTTTAGAAATATCTGTACAGTTGCATGCGCACATTATAACATTATGACAGTCATACTGTAACAAAGGATCAGCGCCATTATCTAATAGATATGATACAACATCAATTGATCCATTAAATGCAGCATGCATAAGAGCAGTCCAAGAATCACTCAAATAGCTGTTGATGTTTATAGAACCAGAGTTCAAAGCACGAATGATTTCTGGCACATTATTTGTAACACAAGCATTTATTAACGTGCGTTCAAAATCTTCTACTATTGGTACTGCATTATATGTTTTTCTTTCAATGAAATTACCAAAATCATCATAGTCATCTTCATCACTTTCAAATCCAGCAGGAACAAAGTTTTGTTGATATCTCATTTTTGTAATTGAAACTAGAACAAAAAACACCAAAATTAAAATTAAATTTAACATTACATGTTACATTAAATTAATACTACCTATTCTAATAAATTTCAAGGCATCTATTACGTATTAGGCTTATTCTTGGTTTCTTTTCATTGGTACTTTTTACTCTTTTATTATGCATAATTATGCTACTATTACTAGTTTAAACACACTAATGTGACTAATGACTAGGGCCCGGAAGTTCATACACTAAAAACTATCAAAATATGCATGCAAATATGCACTTAAAATCGCTCAAATATGCACTAAATATGCATTATAAAAAAAAAAAAAACGTAAAATTATTTTCGTTTTTAGTAAAAATAATTCCCAACAATCATTAAATCGTGTTATGAATACTTGGAATAACCTGTTGAATTCTTCCAGAAATAATAGTACTTCGGATCTGTTGTTAGAGGAGCAATATGATGATTAAGGTTTTATTTACAAATAAATATTAAAAAATAATAAATTATTAAAGTAGTTAATATATTTTTAAACATGTTTTTATTTTAAATTGGTGACATACTTACATAGACAAATTTTTAAACAAATATATTTTGAAATATTCTCAAAACCAGACATTTTCATGAAATATTAATAAAAATATATGTATATCACAAGTAAAATGCAATAAAATGCAGTTAAATGCAATTTTATCTTGAAATATACATATTTATGTAAAAAAACCTCAAAATATGCAAAATAAAATTTCATTTTTGAAATCGTTAGATTGTGATTCAAATTTGCAGCTCATCCAGCAACTTTTTAATGCACTCAGTAAAAACATGCAAATGCATGAACTTCCGGGCTCTACTAATGACTATTGATAACTAATGATCTCTGCTTTGTAGAATGGTAAAAAAAGAGTACCTAAGTAATACCTAATAAGTCATGAGAATCTATTTTTTCCATGACAAATCTAACCAATATATGATATGCAAGTTGCACCACCAAAAATTATACTTAGACCAAGCAATTTTATATGCAAAAAAAGTGTGTTCCACGCACATCGAGGTGTTCATCACACCTCGAGTGGCATACTTTTAAAGGACCGTTGAATTTAAAAAAAAACCATAAATCATTTTTTCAATAAAACAATTTTGAGCGAAGCTTCATACACACAATAATAGTAATTTTCAATATGTTTAACAATTGTTATTTAATAACAGAATAAGCAATGTGCAAATCCGAATTCGTGATTCGTATAAATGATCAAATTTGTGTAAAAAGTTACTTAAAATTGTTTGAAAAACGTGTAACATTTTTTTTTTTACATTTTCAAAATTTTCTTGCACCAAAATGTTTCTCATATAACTGTCTATCTAAGTTTTCATAAAGTTTGGATCAAAAAATGATATTTTCTGAGTCTTCTTTGTCAAATTTTGGGTAGTAAAAAAATTCCCCCAAAAGATTGAAGAATTGAGAAATTTAAAAAATGACTTTCTAAAGTACCAACTAGACTAGAGGCAAACCTGGTTTCAAAAACTTGCTGGTCGAGACTTTTGGACAAGTATTTCTATACGGAAAAAAAAGTGTTTCCAGAAAAAAAAAGTAAATATCATTGTAAAAACATTAGCTGATTCACTTCGTTCAGACTCTAAAATATATGAAGTATTTCAATAATTTGTTGTTTTGCAATTTATGTCTAATTTTAAGTGGGCTTGAGAAGACAAAGAGTGGGCTTAGCCCACCCAAGCCCTCCTCTTGCCATTTTCACCAATCATCAAGTTTACAGTTAATACAGACTGGAGTCAAACAAATTTGACCACTTTTAAGATATAATTTTGGAAGATATTGTTTTTATAAGTTTTTTTTTCTATGAATGTTTTTAAACTCTAAATATAATGAATTTCAAACTTAATATTAATCTTATATATATATCGAAGTTTTGAAGGCAAATTGTCGTAAGTGAAATTTTTTTCAATATCCACTTTTTGTTATTTTGTTGTTAGCCACACAATTATTAAACACTTACTTTTACTTTGATATCACTTTTTAAACTTAAAATTGATGTTTTAGTGTTTTACAAGCAACATAAAATTGGCAGAATTGGAAATATTGGGTGGAAGGAGTTAAGTTTTTATAAATTAAGCTCCAATTTGAAAATAAATATAACATAAGTTAAATATTTGGCACTTAAGTTAATATTTATTATTTTATTATCATTTTCTATAGTTTGAATCATAATACCAAATTTTGTATAGAGTTCATTATTTTATTAAACATAAATAAAGTATAAATGCATACTTGGGGAGTAAGCATCATACAAAAATACAGGAGATGTAAGCACCAACTATATTTTAAAGTCCTTACAGTTAAATAAATAATTCAAAACAATCTTGTTACATAATGATTATAACTAATAAAAAATATGAAATCATAATACTAAAAAAGTGCGTAATATGAATTCTATGATTTAAAAAAAAAAATAAATATCTATTGTAATGTTAAGAATTTTGGCTTTTCTGACAATTTAAAAATAGGCATTTACGACAATTATCCTTCTACTAATCAATTTATTCAAATGGCTATAAAAATTTCAAATATCATTTATTCATAATGTGTATTTTAATGTTAGAATTTGTATGAAACTGGTCATTTTCATGTAAAATATAAATTTTTTTTGGTCAAATATCGTAATCCGTTAAATTTTACGAAACCAATTAGAAAAAATATAGACACAAAAAATAAAATCGCGCAATGATCCTTGACATTTTCGTTGTCCGTCTATCCGTTCGAACGCCAGGCACAAAATCTGATAGTAATGGCTCAGAAAGAACGTCATATCGATAAAACCGAACAAGACTAGTTACACACATTATAACACTCTTTATGGGATCGCGACAAAAAAAAATTTAACATTTTTAGCGAAGAACGAAATCGCGCGTTATGGCCACCCATAATGGCGATAGATAAATATTATTAATTTGTCATATACAAACCTATCGATATCGATCAATTATTATGCACTTGACAACATGCTCGATCGACTGCTGCACATCTCGATCGTCAAAACCGGATCTAGGTTAAGACTAGGTGCGGGGTCCTTGTTCAAATAACTGAGTTTTTTCTTTCGTACTGTTGAAAGCTAATATAACTAATAAGTAATCAAAAATATATCATTAATAAGGCCGTCAGCTATGCACATGCCTTGTTCTGTAATATTTACCTTGTAGACAAGTATAACATAATATACATTATACTTTTGTGTACATGTTTATACACGAATCGTTATCAGTGCACGCGGGAAACAGATTGAAACGACAATGGCTATCGATATTAATCGTTGATGAGAGCAGCAGGTTGTAATATTTTAAGTTTAGACATAATTCTTTTTTGTTTTTTGAATTTGGATCTTAAGATCAGCTAATGCGGCATAAACACTATTAGTCTGTTTCGTTTCTGTTTTTAACTTTCTATGAACGAATTAGATTGTCCCGTCCGTGTTCGGAAAAAGTCGAATTTGCTCTCTGCCATAGAGTTTACATTTTGTTTTCTTCTATGACAGACTTCAGAATTTGTTATATTGTATAATTCGAGAAAAGTCTGTGGTTTTCTTGTCCTGTGCGAAGTGTATAGAGAAAGATCTCACCAAAGACCACAACAAAATAATAAATATGAAAAATACTTTTTCAAATAATAATTTTTATAAATCTGTGGTTATCACCATGAACTCATTCTTATCACTAGGGAAGAACTGTATGAATGTTCCGTACGTTCTGTTGGTCACGCTGGTCTTTCGGAATCTCGTTCCCTTATGTTTTTTGTTCTAATGATCCGCCACTGACTGCGGGTGGTCACTGCTGTTTTTCGTGTACACTGCTTATTAAAATTATCGTAAATCGTAATAAAATAATAAATAATATTACTCATTGCTCGAACACTGCGACTTGGTTTACAGTTTTTTTTAGTAAATTTTTTCGTTGTAATTTTGTTTGTTTTAATTATCACCAATTATTGCTAATTAAATCAGCAGATTAACGATTTCAAGTTTTGACGATTTGTAGAAGCACTAAAAACTTACTTTTTCGGTAATATTATTATTTTTAATATTTTACTGTATTTTTACTGTGATCGCTTACTATTATTTTTGTACTAAAATCTTATAAACTAATTGTATATAAACTAATCGATAACAATATTAATTTCTATATGCTTGATGTGTGTCTTACTGATAGGCGCGTAGTCAGGATTTGTATAGGGTGTTGTTTAGATTTGAAATGTCTGTTAATTTTGTCGGCCCAGCTATCATAACAAAATTGAATAAGTAATGATTGTTTTTCCACAAGTCATAACATAACTTCACTGAAGTTAAAGACCAACAATGCTATGCATTTGTTTCATTAATAGGTACCTACCTAGTACCAAGCTACTGAAAATATATTTGGAATAAAAACTGGTACCTTTTCACCAGGAATTAATGTACATAAATAATTTTTATTTTATGTTGTCAATTAATGTGTAAAAAAAAAAAAGAGGAAATAGAAGCAGTCATTTAATGAGAGACTGTTTTTAAAGTGATGAATTAAGGGTGGTAGTGTTTTATTCAACTTTGGACACATTATGTCAAGTCTTGTACTCTAGATTTAAACAAGACACATTGGACTTAATCAGTAAAAATTCTGGGGAGACTTTGAATGTTTTGGGGGACTCCCTATCCCATATTTGCGTCTATGTTTATGATATAATTTATAACAGTGATTTTTACTCAATTGTTTTGAAAAGTCATTTGTATAGAAAGAAGGATCGTGTAAATGTTTGCTGCCCCTGATCTAAAGTCTGCACACGCCTATGGTTATTGTCATACCTACATATTTTTTAAAGTCAGAGTAACTACAAACTTTTCGTTTATTGATATACATATGTGTACAAAAAATAGATAGGAAGTAGAAGAGGATTCAATAAACATGCTAAAAATAACTGATATCAGAGAATCAATTTTCGTCGAAGCTACAAGTGATTTGCGTTTTAGAGTTATTGACTTCTTCATGTTTTAGAAATTTATTTTCTAAATTCCAGTAAGAAAGTAGGTACATATAGTTAGTGTGGTATATAATTTACTCAATGTGTAGTTTATACATATTGTTCCAGAGATATCATACTTCTTTCTATGACACAGCAATGTATTTCATTTTATTTTTATTATGATATTATTCTATAATTTAACTGAGGTTAATTTAAAAATTCCAATAAATAAATAACCCTATGAATGTTTTATATAGGTTTGTTAAAATATTTAATTGATATTAAAAGCTGTAAGAAATTACCTAGAATAATTATAAAACTATTAATCCCTAATGTAAATTTAGTAATGATAAAGTGATAAGTATTATTTTAGAACCAGAACCACTATTGGGAGCTAGTGATAAAACTTGATACTATTTTTTTTTTTATTATTATTCAAAGAAATGGCACCATCAGTTTCAAGTAATAAAGATGATGTTCCGTCCACATCTGAAGAATTTAACTTGGAGCACACTGCTGAAGAGGCAAAATCCCTAATAGAGAAAGTAATCAAGGATGTGGGAAAAAAGTCTGCCACCAGGCAATTGATTTTTGGATCGGCATCTGGATGGTATTGCATTTGTGTTACATTTCTTCCTCTCAATTATTATTTATTTGAATTATACTACTTCTAGGCTAACCGGTTTTGTTATGATGAAGTTGGGTAAAGCTGCTGCATTTACATTGGGCAGTGGTATAATTGCTTTGCAGTTGGCCAATTCAAGTGGTTATGTGAAAATTGATTGGGATAAATTGACCAGAGGAGTGGAAAGAGTGGCCGAACAAGTTGAAGATAGCACTGCTGATAAGAAAAAAGGATTTTTAAACAAGGTAACACACTTTGACATAATTTTATAATGTATTGAAATTAATAGATATGTATACTTTTCAATATTATATAATCTAATATAGTTGTGGTGAGATTGATGTATTTTCTATGTACCAATTATATTTTAGGTCAGAAATATTGTAGAGACGAACTCCATTATGGCTGCTGGATTTACGGGTGGTTTCTTCCTTGGTGTCGCCTACTCATAAACAGATTACTTAAACACAACATCTAAAAAATTTAATCATCATCTTAGTATATCTATTATAATATTAAATAATGTAATTGTCAAATAAAAAGTTAAGAACAAATTATTTCTTTGTTCAATTCTAAAGTTTTCGATAAATTGAAATATACGTTGAATAATATTTTATTAAGACACGCTTTAAGCCTTTATCCTCATTATTATAATAAGTTTTTTTTTTTTTTTTGTGACATTTTATGATATATTGACCGATTTCAGGTTGGGCGCTATGTCGATAAGAAACTTGACAAAGCAGAGGAATTACTAAAGAAGAAGGAACGCAAAGCTAAACGTTGGTTTCACCGTTTTACTGGTGATGACGACGAGGTTTATTTTGAAGAAATTCACGTCTTCTTAGCATCTTATATAATTGGTTTAGTTGTAGGAATTTCTACTGGCATAGTTGCTCGCTGAAACGGTCATTAAATTAAAATCTGTATTTATTTACATTACTTTTAATTGATTTAAACTAATTTTATTTGTAAAGTATTTGCATGTTAAATGCTAATAATGTCTCCAACTAATAGTTCCATGCCTTCTTATTTATGTAATTTGTCATAAATATTACAAACCGTACTATTTGTAATTATTTAGGAATTAACTAATTTCAAAATACATCGACGCTTAAAGTCACATATCTATATCTTTGTATTATTGTATTATGTATTTAGTTTAAGCATTCAAAACACTTTTTGTACTAGTCAGTTCATTTAATACAAATTGTAAATAAAAATAAAATATAATGAACTGTTATTTAAAAATTTATTGATAAAAAAATACCAAACCATAAAATATTCTCACATTGTATGTTTAAAAACAAGCATAATTGGGACAATTTTACTCATGAAATCTTGAAGAACTTTCAACTATAATAATGAGTTTTATTTTCATCCACCCGTGTGTATAGGTTAGACATGAAAGGTCATTGTTGTTTGCTACTCACAAATATTTGAATAGTCTCATGAAACAAATGTGAAAAAATCCTTTCTGTCTTACTTTATTTTTTTTGAGTACCTCGACTAAATTGAAATATGTCTTACATTGGTATATACATCTAGGGTAGACAGCTGCCTTGGAGATATTTAGTGCAAGATATGTAAAAAAAAAAACTACAAAATTTTACTTTAAACTATACTTTTGTGATGCTATATTCTAAAAGTCTTGAATATCTTACTCATTATTCTAATTTGTATATTTTAAATTCTGAGCAAAGCGAAGAAGCTAGTGTTTTCACAATGATGTTTTTTTTTATATGTACGTTTTTGTATAGAAATATTTGTCCAAAAGTTTCGTCCAGACACTTTTTGAAACTAGATTTTTCTCCAGATGGTACTTTTGAGAGGTAGTTTTTTGAAATTCTTAAAATTGGGAAAACTTCCCAAAATGTGATAAAAAGACTTATAAACTATAAATTTTTTTTTTCAGTCAAACTCTGTGAAAATTGAAATGTAGATAAACAATAATATGAAAAATATTTTGGCTAAAAAAAATTTGAAAATATAATAAAAACATTTAGAAATTATTTTCTATCGGTTTTTTCCAATTCAAAATTACTTTTCTCAGTAAAATATGAAAAAAATGTATTTTCAATAAAATTGTATTTTTTCAATTTATTAAATAATAATAAGAAAAGTAAAGTAAAGGAAAGAATAGATTAGTAAATTATGGACAAGAAAGCCAGGCATACATCGCACCAGGGTATTCTTTGCACCTCAGGTGAGATACTCTTGAAGGGTTTGTTTAAAATGATGACTATTGTTGTTCTTTATATTCGCTTAGAATCATATTATTGAAGAATTGATTTATCATGTCTTTAAAATTTAATACTCGCCAACAGTATCGGACATACAGATAAAGATCAAAAAATACCCATGGTGCGATGTATTGTCAGCTTTTTTGTTAATATGTTACTTTGCTCATCTTTGCTTTACTTTTTATTTTTTGTCCAATAAATAATGAAAAGGAAAAAAGACAATTTTACTAAAAATAAGCAAATTTGGTGAGAAAAAAGTGTTTGAAAAAAATGTCCAACAATTTTTTTTCACATTGAACAGTTTTCTTGTGCCAAAATCTTATGATGGAACATTTTCCATCCATAGTTACTGATTAAAATTTTTGGACCAGTATCTCTACTAGAAAGTGTCTCCATACATATAGAAAAAAAACATACACAGATTTGTAATGCCAATAGTCCTCGCTATCGCTCAGAATCTAAATTCAATCGACGGAGAAAAAGTTATATTACAAAGGAGATTTTTGTAATGAGAATTAAAAATTAATACCAAAAATCAGTCAGTGACAGGATTATGCAATTATATAATGGTCCAAAAATATAAAACAGTATTTATATTGCAAAGTCTGGTATTTAGTAATAAAAGATATTAATAAACTACTGTTAATGACACTGAACACTCTAAGTAGTCTAAGTAATGAAATTATGAGGAACTGCTAAATATATAAAACAATAAAAGTACAAAATATAAATAATTTAAAAAAACATTGGATATATTTCAACATTTTCAATGACATTCATTATATTAAAATGGCTTATCTACTAACATTTAATTTACAATTACACTAACTAGGTTAGAATAAATAGCTATTTGTTAAATGCAATGAAAGTGAGTTACAAATATAACGTTTGTAGCTAAATTAAAATAAAATTAGTAACAAAAATGAAAAAAAGTAAAGTAATTAAAGAGTAATTTTGGTATTCTTCTGCATTAAAGTCATCATAAGAAAAGAAAACTAATTAAATGCATAAATTCAAAGAAACAAATACACGCAAAATGTAATAAATTGTTTCAGAATGTTTAGATAATCAAAATTATTTCACATATTATTGAATAGTCAACATTTTATCAGTAGGAACACATCAATTTGAGAAATCATTAAATATTTTAAAATCATACATTATTCTTAATAGCACATTCTTACAACATTATTATTAAATTATATAACGTGAAACATGAAGTCGATGGAACAAATAGTATTTCAAGAAGACATCTACAATATATTTGATATCTGAATAAATTAAAATTAATAAAATAAAAGATTAGCACATGTTACAGAATATTATTAATTGTCTAAGAAGATCGAATTGAAGAATTAACTTAAATACAATCAATTTATTTTTTCTTTCACGCTCTAGCACATCTATAGGAATTAATTACCAATTATCGAGAAAATCAAAACCAGTCTTAGGAATATTAGCATCATCATCCTCATCATCTTCATGGTTATTTGTATTAACATTAAAAGTATAATTTTGAATATTCTCTTTAGGAGTCGCGACTTGTAGTTGTGCAGGCGGTGGTGGTGGAGGTGGGGGAGGAGGACCTTTGGGCTTTGTCCTATCGCTTTTGATAACTTTGTTCTTGTCTTCGGTTGGCATTAATGATTTAAATAGTACGTTTGACTTAATTTTACTGATGAGTTTGTTGTCTTGATGTTCTTTGTTTTCTATTCGTTTCACAACAGTAGGTTTGCAATCATTTGCATAAAAGTTGTCTCTGACACTTTCTACATGATTGCACAAGTCCAATTGACTGCGTGTAAACCAGGAAAATCCTCTTTTGTGTACTTTTTCCTGATAACAATAAAATAGTTTTGTCACACTACGGTGTATATTATGAAATTAAAAACAATATAAATTATAATGTTGTTATTATAAATATTGTTTTGTACTCCAGTGGAGACTATTAGAATTGTAAGATAAAATATTTTAGAATACACAAGTTATTTAAATTAAATAACTCTTTTGGTAACAAACGAGTAAAATAGTAATAAATTATTGATTAAAAAATATAAAATATAATCCTTGTAGAAAAACAAAAAAATTTAAATAATATATTATATGTGAAAAAGTGTTCACAGCAAAAAAAAAAAAAAATACCATTGTAAAAATACTAACTTCTTTACTTTAGTCAGAATCTAAAATTATATAATAAATCAACTCTAGGTCCTCGTACAATAACATTGTGTAAGGCACAGAACTATTAGATATTAAGTGTAAACATAAAACGATTGAAGTTATGATTTGTATCGCCATGATTTTTCCAAATATAGACTACAGAAAATAGCATTATACTTGTAGACACTAGATGACTCACATCTGTTTTCTTGTACTTTGAATATTTTAACACTGTCGCTGGACTTATGATGGACTCCTCAAGAATCTTGTTTTGTTCGTCAATGCTGAGTTCCAACCACAGAGACTGATATGCAACTTTAGTAGCGTTCACGTCCTTACCTATGCGCTCTGCAATTGGGTTGATTGTGTACAGGTAATTGTAGTAGACATCTTGTGAAACCATTTTTACCTGTAAAATCAAAGTTCAAGTACTAACAGTGGAATTTACTTACAATTTCGACAAATTTTTGTAATAAATTATTTGTTATTTGTTACTATAGAGTATCTATACTGAGTTGATACCTACACTATCTGGTAAATTTTAACACACTGATAATACGCTTTATAAAAAAAAATTACTTATCTAATGCATACTTGATATTTCTATACTGCATAGGTACTAGGAAGTAAATTATTATGCATATATATACACACATAGATGTAATAATAATCAAATGATTACAGAAATAAATTGAATTATTAAATTTATCAGACCTTTTGAACTACTTCAGTACGTAGATTTAAAAACATAATTTATAAACTATGAAATCTTATTTACACATTGTGTACTAGGAATAGGACTTTAGGATAGCCCAGTGTCATGATTTGAAATGAAAAATATAAATTGGCGAGTAAATCGCTGTCTCTAAAATGGAAGGATGCCAGACCAAGTTTTGTTTCCTTTGTCTAGCTATGCAGAACTTAGATCTCAGAGTTGAAGTTAAAATTAGAATTTAAACACCTATGACCAAATTTCTAGAGAAGAATATTTTTGAGGGTATAATACCTTGAAATGCCATTTTTCCTTAGAATATTGTCTGAGAATGGCGTTAAATAATTTTAAATTTTAGAATTTTTAAATAACCATAAATGACATGCTCACAAAAATATTATTTCCTTTACATTTATAATAAAGAGTATTTAAGCGCCAACATCCTTAAGGAAAAAAAACACAGAAGCACGATTTCTATTTTTTTTTTTTATCATTGGGTTGCCAAATTTGCAGCAAGTAAATTTAATGCTACCTACTAAATTACTACCACAAATAATTATTAGTCCAAACAGTATGAATATTCTTAAATAAAATAAAAATTCAGTTTTTGGTTAAATACTGTAAAAATAAACAGGTAGGTACCTAGTATTCATTTTAAATTACCCACATTAATGGATGTACATAATATGTCAGAAACAAATTTATAGCTTTCAACAATAAGCATAATTTTAACTGAGATGTAGTTAACAATCAGGGGAGAGTGATCCTAAAAAAAATTAACACGACTTACCGCCCACCGGTGGAGGAGTGAAACGTTGTCTTCAGGGAAACCACTACGAGTCTTGGGGCGTTTGGACGACGAAGTTTCTGATTCTCACCAGTGAAGGTAACAACCTATAAACGTATAATTACATATTATTATTATTATTATTATTATTATTGTACTTATACTATCAGCAACTGTGTCTGTATTCTGGCCGTATACACAGAGTGTTGTTATTTTACAACTCGAATTTACTCGAAGCGGTCGCGAGACAACGAAGAAACGCTTTAATATTAAGTATAATAGTAATTAATTAATAATATATCACCTCAGAACCGTTTAGACTATGACGTGTGAACCATAGGCGTATTATTCGTGTGAAAAGCTGCTGCGCGCATTGATATTAAAGAATATTATTAACTGGTGATCCGCCCGAAATCGTTGCTGGCCTTATTATAATGATTAATGAAATTTAACTTTGGCCGAGTGCAATGTGCAGCATACACGGTGGGCCCGGTAAACCCGTGTATTCCATAACAATTATTATTATAATATTAATAGGTATTGTTCTTTTTTGCAATAATAATAATATTATCATAGAATAGTAGATTATTGCCGTTTCGTGATAATATTTAACACGTTTTAGATAGAACGCGCTATGATAACGGCTGCAAGCATGCCTTCACACTTAACTGCTCTGTGCTTCACACAATACCACACTTCAAATTCAAAATTTGTATATATCCTGGAGACTCACGCCTGGAACTCTACACCAACAAAGCAAAGCAAAGTTGCGAGCAAAAATACTGTGCATTGTTATGTAAAAGCACAATATTGTTAAGTATTACTGTAACAATGTAGTAGATATTTCTAGAAATTTGCGGATAGAAGAGATGACAATAGGAGCAATTGATCCTTACATTTACAACTATAGATTTTCTGACTATAAGAAATAATAAAAAAATAAAGAAACATATTATTTTATATAGGTACATAAAATTAAAATTAAATAAATAAAAATTCAATGTATAGCAATAGATATATTATTAGTAGCTCTAGTATTATACTATAATATAGTAATATAAAAATAAATAAAATAAAACTTAGCCAGGAGCATTATTAAAATTTCATTAAAGACCGGTTTCGATTTTAAAAATCATCATCAGTAGAAAAAGATTTAAATAAGAAATATAATATGAAAATCGAAAAAAATGATTGTTTTACATAGAGAATATTATATTATACACAATAAGAGAGATCGTTTAAAATTAACAGACGTTACACAGATGTGTTAAAAAATGTAAATTCAAATTAATTAAATTGTGGTTAGTTTTGGATTCTGAGCAGAGCGAAGAAATGTATCAATGTATGAGTTATGACTTTACAACGATGTTTATTTTAAACACTGAGCAAAGCGAAGAAGCTTATGATTTTAAATGTTTATTTTTTTTTCTCTTCTTTATGGGCGCCCATGGTGGGAGGGGTACTACGAATATCTTTTTAATTTTTATATAGGTAGATTGAAAAACATCGAGAATCATTTTGCAAAAGAAAAATTTGATACTAGATTTAAAATTTAAATTAAATATGTTATAAGAGATTTGATTGCAAAAAATAATCGTTATTCTTTGCTTCATTCGGAATTTAAAATACAATAGTTACCAACATAACTATATTTAGTTATCTTTGGATCTTAAACCTTTTTAAAGTCAACATGTAAACAGTAATATTATGTTATGTAGGTAGATCATGACTCATGGACTGTGAGTCATTAAGTCTTGAAATAATATGTTATTTGATTTATGTGCTGTTTATACTATTCTGACTTATTATATTTATTACTGAATAAGCAACAAATTATTTTAGTTAAATTGTCATTATAAACCAGAATAGATAAGAATTTTTTTTTTTGTTGTTTAAAATAAAAAACTTCTAAGGTATCTTCTTAGAGACTTTATAGTTCTAAAAAGAGCTTGTGGATTAAATGGTCCGATTTTAAATTTTGAATGAAACGAAAAATCTGTAGTGGTTTTACAATAATGTTTATTTTATTTTTTTCAATGGAAAAACTTTCGTACAGAAATATTTGTCCAAAAGTTTTTTATAGTAACTTTTAGAATAAAAAAAAAAACCTAGGTAGTACTTTAAATAAAAGGTAATTTTTCAACATTCACAATATATTATCCAAAAACGAGGAAAACCTGTTGAAAAATTTTGTAAAACGAGAAAATATGGCATAAATAAGATTTTCATAATTTCACTCCTCCGGCTCTTCTGGTGAGAATGTGGAATATTCTTGGTGGGTGTATTGAATTGGTAATTGCAATAAAAATCCCTAGAAGATGGAAGCCAGGAAAAAACTCCCATAGGTACGGTCAATATTCTACAAGTCATTTTCTTAGCTTATCGATAATAATTACCGATTACCAAACCAAAATGTTCCCACGGTGCACAGCAAGTTGATTATCTAGATGAAATGTCCCCATGTTGCATAGCAAGTCGAGCGCGAGGTTGATATCGATTTGAATCGAGCGCAAAGCGACACTCAATGTCATTCACAGGGATGAAATATCATATTACAATAAATGCACCATCAAATGTATGGTCAACATATATAGATTGAGAGTAGCAAAGTGATGGCGCCGAGAAGCGTAAAAATACTTGAATTAGTAATAAGTTATATTTAATAAATCTAAATTTATAAATCTAAATGATGATAAAAGTGTAAAATTAAAAGCTGAGTCTTTCATATGTATATAATATATTTACAATGAAATGCAAAATATATTAAGTAACTTTTCTGACATTTCTTACTTTTTTTTTTTTACATTTTAACATTAGTATATCCATATGAAGAAATAATTGATTTAACATGTAATTTGACTAACAACATCTGTAAACCTTATCCATGAGAAAATCCTGACTACGCACCTGCAATCTATAACTGATCTAATAATCATTAGTACAAATTAAAATAAGTAAAATATACAAATTACAGTTGAATTGTATTAAAGTATATTGAGTATGAAAGAAATGTGTGGAATATTGTACAATTCTGAAGAAAAAGTAAAATCCCTTAGTGGCATCATTGTGTGATTAGAACAAAATATGTGCATCTATCTAGGTAATGATAAGTCACTGTGTCCACTAACATATTATAATTGTAGACTGTGACAATATAGAATGGAGTAAAAAAAAAAAAAAATAATAAAATAAATGTTTTGTACAGATAACATAGTTAAACTTTTCATTATTAGCTTACTTAATATTTAAAATAAATTTAACAAGGAATGAAATTTTTTTTTTCATGAGATATAGTACATCAGCGTATTGTTATAAACATATACATATGTTACAAATATTATTTATAACTTGAAATGTAATTATTTTCAAATTATCATTTGGTTTCTTAAAAAAATAAATATGGTATATTTTATTATAAATGAAACTTAAATATTTTTTTTATCAACAATAGGTGTTTCAAGTGGTTCCTTAAGTAAAGTTACACTCTCATTTGTCTGGTCCTCAGGTAACTGTTTGTTTTGGTTGATGCACGGGCAAGATGACAGTAAAGAACAGACTGGATCCTCTACGGTATTTGTTTGTTCTCCTCCAGTATTTTCGACTGGTTTCTTAAACCAATTCAACATTGGTTTGATTAAACCCCATAAAAACAGCAACAACGGAACGAGGACACACGGTACACACACCATTATTTAAGATTTGTAGTCTGTCAATAGAACTGAAAAAAAAAACATTAATTTACTAAAAATGTATAACTGTTAATTACAGTAAACACAAGTAAGTCTAAGTCTAGTTACTATAGTAATATTATCTATATTAATTTAAAAGCTACATTTTATTTGTAATTAAAAAAACTAATAATCGCTCTTCAAGTCAGATACTCTTGGCGGGTGTGTTGAAAATGATGATTATTATTTATACTATTAACATTCTTTATTCAGAAACGTCTTATTGAAGAAATGATTTATCGTTTTTTTAAAATTCTACACAACCATCAAGGGTATCTGACCTGAGGAGCGAAGAATATCTGGGGTGCAAAGTATGTCTGGTTTTCTTGTCTATATTTCTTTAAATTTTTTTTTCCTATAAACACTTTTTTATTTATAAATACTTGTCCAAAAGTCTTGATTAGAAACATTTTGAAACTGGATTTGCCTTTAGTTGTTTTTCTATTCACCGTTCATAGAAAACTGGCCGAGTAAAAAAATTCTTTTATTTTTTGTAATAATAACAAATTTTATAATTTTTAAGTAAAATTGTCTTGAATAAATTAGAGCTCTACACAGAATTGTTTGATTAAAGAAATGATTTATTGTTAAGGGGGGGGGAGGGGTAATTATCTAAAATTTGACAAAAAAGACTCGGAAACCATAATTTTTCAATCGAAAAATGTAATAAGTATAACTTCCTTTTTCCAACACTTTTTCATATAATATATAATATGATATGATTGTGAACAGATCTCCATTTAATTTTATTATAGGTATATAACAATAACTCTCAGTTTCATATTAAGTATGTTTAAAAATTATTGTTATTTAATAACAGAATAATACATGTCCATTTCATTATTCGAGTAAATGATCAATTTTGTATAATTTATTAGATATTCATTAATAAGGAAAATAAATTTGCCATTATTTGGATTAGTATTTAGTTTAACTGTAATTCAAACTATAAATGATTATAAAAAAAAAGCCGGACATACTTCGCACAACGGGTGGTATTCTCTTGACGGGCGTATTAAATTTTAAAGAAACGATAAATCATTTCTTCAGTAAAACGATTCTGAACAAAGGAAGTTAATAATAAAAAAAAAAAAATTTTCAAAAAATGTCCAAAA
>JAIPRM010002711.1:0-29152 GCA_025469315.1 Stegophylla sp. TES_Ste_2020
ATTTGACAAAAACGACTCGGAAACCATCATTTTTTGATCCGAATTTTATGAAAATTTAAACATAGATAGAAAATCCTATAAAAAAAATTTTGGCGCAAGAAAATTTTGAAAATGTGAAAAAAATTTTTGGACATTTTTCGAAAATTTTTTTTTTTCTTATATTATTAATTTCCTTTGTACAGAATCGTCTTACTGAAGAAATGATTTATCGTTTCTTTAAAATTTAATACGCCCGTCAAGAGAATACCACCCGTCGTGCGAAGTACACCCATCGTGCGAAGTATGTCCGGCTTTTTTTTGTTTTGTTTTTAGATATTTTCGGAGCAGAGCCGAAAAAAGTTCGTAGACCTCTGTGATCCCGGTCGAATCGACAAACAGTTTGCTCGCGATAAGACATACTTTCGGTTGATTTAACACTGCTCGCGACTGGATACCCTAGAGATTTTCATCACGACAAACGATTTTTTAAAGAACAAACGACCCGGTGAGCTTGTGTACGTGCACGTTCCATCGTATACAGGGAGATTTTTTAAGTGTGCTCACCCACATTTTTGGCCGTAAAAATGCAAAATTTGGGATTTTTTTTCCCGGAATGTTCAAGTTACTATAAAACCAATATTTTCCATAATTCATTATTTTCATGTCACCTCAAAGGTGTCCTGTGGAGATACAAACTTTCTTTTTTCAAATGGCCACCCCCTATTTTAATTACGGAATTGTATTCGGGTTATTTTTCTGTGAATTTTGATGTATTGAAATTAAAATATGAACGAGTGGTTTTTGAATAATTCGAATTTAAATATTAAAGAAAATTGTCACTTGGGCGCATATTTTAATTTATTCTTAATAGGTAAATGATATAAGACGACCTGACTAATTAATATTTTGTAAATGTAAAATTTAATCTTGTACACACGACATGATATCTATGAACATTTTGACTAATTATTTCTGATTAAAGGTTAATTGATTACATTTTACAATAATTACGAACTACGTGCATGACTAAATATGTGCCCAAGTGACAATTTTCCTTAATATTTAAATTTGAATAATTCAAAAAGTACTCGTTCAAATTTTGATTTCAATACATCAAAATTCACAGGAAAATAACCCGAATATGATTCCGTGATTATAATAGGGGGTAGCCATTTGAAAAAAGAAAGTTTGTATCTCCACAGGACACCCTTAAGGTGACATGAAAAAAATGAGTTATGGAAAATATTGGTTTTATAGTAACTTGAACATTCCGGAAAAAAAATCCCAAATTTTGCATTTTTACGGCCAAAAATGGGGGTGAGCACGCTTAAAAAAACACCCTGTATACCCGTATTTGTTGAACCCAAAGCAATACGATCGGTGTGAAACAGTCGATCGCGCGATAAAGAAAATGTTGAAAAAAATGTTATTTGTAGGTGTGAGTTTTGCCGTGTTTTTTTGGTTCAGCAAATGTCACGTCAAAAGTGCAATAACGTGCTGATAGTTGTTCGGAAATATTTTGTCTTAAGTACATAAATCAAAACAAAATATGGCGATGCTTGATTTATAATGTATATGGGCAGTATTTTTAATTTTTAAGTAATTTTTGTGGAAGGGGTCCACCGATTTCTGCCAAATTTTAGTGTGTTGTTGAACTGCTGAAAAATGTAACTTGTGAAAATTTTTTCAGATTTTCCAAGGCCCCGATAGAGTATATCTTTAGCTGCTCCTTCCTCCCCTGAAGAGCAATGGATATCAAGTGTTGAGAGACATCTAGATAAAATGTAAGCAATTCCATTAGCATCTTATCTAGATCAATAAATAAATAAATCTCTTTGTGTAATGAGCGTATTATTTGCAATAATCGTTTATTCGTCATTTAGTCTTTTTACATCAAATAAATAAGCACAATAAAATTATAAATAACATTTTCGTTAATCTTCGTTCATAGTTATAATAATAATAATAATAATAATAATAATAATATTTTATCCGTCACGTTTCGCCCATTTTTTCTTTATTGTGCCGACAATTTGTCTACAGATCGTTGCGGAGTGTGGACAAATGCGCTTTCGGTGATCGCCAAAAACACCTCAAACACTCCTCCCCCCCCTCCCCCGGGCTATAACTCATCCCAAAGAGTGTCATAAATGTCATCCGCGCGAAAGCCGAGTCTTATAAATAACACTTTTTTTTTTTTTTTCTTGTAATATTATTATTATGTTTTTCGGCCTATAGGCTTAAACCGTAAGACGTATTTTGCGGAAACAAATGATTTCCGCAAATATCCCGTTTTAAGCGTCGAAATAAAAGCTGAGTGCTCTATGTACCTTTGTCTTGAATTGTTTTTTCACATTTTCAAAATTTTCTCGCGCTAAAATGTTTCTCATATTATTATTGTCTGTGTACGTTTGAATTTTATAAAGTTTTCGATCGAAAAATGATGGTGTCTGAGTATTTTTTGTCAAATTTTTGTTAGTTTTTTCTCAAAAAAAAAAAAATATTAAGAATTGAAAAATTTTAAAAATGACCTTTCTAAAACAATATCAACTAGAGGCAAATCCGGTTTCAAAAAGTTGCTGTTCGAGACTCTCATATGAAAAAAAAAAAAAATAATAATAAACACCATTGTTAAAACACTAGCTTCTTCACTTCATTCAAAATCTAATATGCAGGATACATATTTTCGATATTCGAGCAAATAATAGATTTGCGTTGTTCTGGTAATAGGAAAAAATTTAAGTACATTTTTTTTTTTTTTTTGGTTTGGTATATAATATTAATTAAATGCAGATTATATATATATATATATTTTTTTGTTTTTTTTGGAACGCCATTATAAACAATGATTTAAAAATAGTATTAAAACTGCATCTGAGCACTCCTGACCGAGCAGGTAGTTGAATCCCGCGTATTGTTTCAATAGTTCGAATACGTGGTCGGCGATTTTATTCGAGTCGAGAGATGATTAGTGTTTTCTTTTCGAAAGGAACGATTTCGTACGCGTCGAAACGTCTTTATTGCAAATTTAATAGTATTAAAATATCCCAACGGCGAATCACTCGCTTCGCTCTACGCGTAATGAGGGCGGATTTCAAATCATATTACGAGTCATATACGATATACGACATTAAGTCGAAACTCTAGGGATCCGTGTTTCTACGATCGACACGAAATTTTAACGAAACACACGATTTAATTAGTTTATAGTCCTACGGGGTAGTTTTGTGTACATAATATAATCGCGTGGCTCCACGAATAATGTTAAATAGAATTTAGACTTAAAATGCATTGAAAAACCTGAAAAATTCTTTAGTAAAATACCATTTAATGCACTGATAAGTTGTCTTTTAGAAAAAAAAAAAAAAAGCTTTAAGGTAAAAAATTATATTGTTATTTTTCCTAAAATCTATAAACATAATATTATAAACGTAATTTAAATACTTTCAACATTTTGACTTTTGACATTTTTAAAAAATGAAATAATTCGACAAACTCAGCTTTCAATACACAATGAATACACGCAAAAATACAAAAAAAAAAAATCATTATTATCATCCTTGTTTATTCAAGTCATATCGAACATCACTATTTTTAAAACCCTCAGCATCAATTTTATAAATAGTGAGTTCTTTATGGTTTGATAATGAAAACTAATGTAATTACCTACAATTATTTACAATCTATTGTTCATTGTCATCTATATAATTAAAAATGGAAAATACACAAAACATATTATAAATATGCTAAGGTGAATAAATTATTTTTAAAATATTTCAATTTTTGAGGAAATAATTTGATCTGAATTGAACCTTCTGTATAAAAAAAAAATCGGAAAATGCCAAAGTATGTCACAAAAATCCAAAGGAAAAACTGACTTAAAATAGCAAAATAACACGTGAACGTTTTATTTTCATAAAATACATTTTTTGTAGTATTGCCAAAAAAACTCCCGGAATAATAGAACGAAACTGTTGCGAATATTTTCCTCCGGAATACACTACTGAGATCCGTACGTGGAAATAATCGCATTGTTTCGCCCTTAATTATTTCCTCGTAACAAACGGTACTATTGGAATCCGCTTAATATACGACGCCGCTGCCGTTGATTTATTTGAATATTTTTACTTTCCGTTTCGAGATAAGCTCCGCTAAGAGTCGTTTTACAGGAACGAGGCGGTGGTCTGTTTTCCCGAGTGCTTTAAACAACAACGTCGGTTAATCCTCTCCGCAAAAGATTTACTCTGAATACGACGGCCTCCTTTAATGTTGTAATATTATATACACATCCCTATTGCATGATTTTAAACAATGATTACCATCAATTCTTCGCCAACAATAATATTTACATTTTCTTTCGATTATTCATTATCTCCTTTTCGGAATTTACAAAGTTTATACAACAGTTTAAAAATGTATTAGGTAAAACTAAAAAAAAAAAAAATTAACATTCTTTATGGGTATTCTTCGCTCAACGGATGGGATACTTTAGTTGGGTGTGTTGATTTTTAAATAACTAAACTATAAATCATGGTAACATGTAATAATATTGTACTTACTTTACAATCCAATATTATTAAATGTTTATATTTTATTATTTTCAATATGAATTACTTATAATCGTTGTAAAACTTTTTATTACTTTCGCGTGCAATGTTGCATATTTGCAACAAACTAAAATATGATTTTCCTCAAAAACCTATTGATATTCTAATTTTTTTTAAAATATTTTTATCAAATTCTACGGTCAAATATAAGTTAGAAAAAAATTGAATTGTCCAGAAAAAAAAAAAAAAAAAAAAAAATGCGCATTGAAGGATTAAAGTGAAGAGACAAACATAATATTGAATTAATCTGCGTACAAACTCGAGTTTAGGGTAAAATTCAATTGAGATTAACGCGCAGACATTCGAAATCTACTCACGTCACAATAATTTACGATATACATGCAACAGATAGTGTACGTTTGTGAAGTATTGGAAATTCGCGTGCGATATTTTCGCGCCGGAGAAAAATAGAAAAATATTTTCACGGAGACCACTATTATCCCCGGGAAATCGATTGTAAAACCTCGTAAAGTAATGTTATTACCGCTAAGAACGGTGAAATTCCGCAGCGCGCAAATGGAATTAGTCGTGTGTGCGGCGAGGAGACGGTTCTATTTCGAACGCACACAAAATGTCAAAGAACTTAATACACTTTGTTGTAAGTCCTAACTACTACTGCTACCAGTGCGCGTCATACGCCGAAAACGCGAAAATATGGGCGAAAGAAATATTGGATTTTTGATCACTAGACGATGCCCACGCAAACGCCCGTCCGAAATATATTATCTTTATAACCAAATAGCGTATTGTGATAATAAATAATCCGAGTTTATCAATCTCCCTGACGTTTATTTATTTGCGCCATGAAAATTGATATCGTACGAAGCTATAAAATAAATAAAAAATATCGTTTGTCCTATATACATAATCACTTTGTCTCGTTAAAAATCAAAAATCGCCCAATTCGATCGAGTGATACGACTGTCTCGAAATTGACGCCCAGCGCTCGATTCGCGTGGGGGTACCGTTTGGGGGGGGGGGCAATGAGACCCAAAACGTAATATGAATTGAATTTGTCAATTATCGTTTCGTCGTCGGACGTTATAGTAATAAGTCAAAATGCATATTATAATTTTCTTACAAATTAACGCGTTCGGTTTTGTTACCGACTTGAATTACTCTCATCGACTCGCGTCGATGGCAATAATTATCGTCTTATTATTGGCGTGTACAGTAAATAAAATTTCGAGACAAATTTCCCTGCGCAGAGTCTTTGAGGCGCGAATAAATATTAATAACGTTGGATTTCGGTTTCAAGGAAAACGAGCCACGTCTGTGCACAGGATACTGTACTTACACTCAAAAAAAAAAAAAAAAAATATTCCCTTGGGAAATCGATTCACGAGTAATGTGAAAATTGAATATCTAAAATTTTATGATTTGTTTGCATCATTTTTACTTTCGTTGAACCACGAAAAAGAGATCGAAGAACTTATTATTTAAATATATTTCAACGAAAAAGAAAGTTGAAATCATTCGCATTGATTTAGCGGATGAACGCGTTATCTTTTAATTTATAGTACGATTAAAACAATGGACTTTTACACGGATTTGCCAAAATTACAAAAAAAAAAAAAAAAAAACGGACATACCTAATACATTATTTTTAATCAAAAATTAAATAATTTATGTATGCAAAGACAAGACATTTGAATTTCGATCGCTAGACGTGTCAAGCATGTACTTTACTAATGTATTAATTTACTTTACACTAAATAAATAAAAGGAAGACGAGATAGTTTTATAAAAAAATATAAAAATAAATTGACCAGAAAAAAATTTCCAACCAAAAAAGTGTTGACAGAATAGAGAAAAAAAGTAAAGATCATTGGCAAAATCGTTCATTTTTTCATTGAAAATTTAAAACCAATTAAATGCAGGTCCCCCCCCCTTAGTCTAGAGACCTCTCTGTCACGATGTTCCCCCACTTTGGGAAACACTGATTTACTTTCGAAAACTTTGGAACAACAATTGGCCGAGTTCGGAGACCGTAAATTGCACCACACGCCTTGTCAACACTCGCCCTCCCCCCCCCCAAAAAAAAAAAAAGAAACACCTACGCCTACCGTCGGCTTTGGAAATTTGTCGATTCACCGTTTCCGGTGCACTTAAATTGCACGTGTTACGCACGAGATTCGAGGTATCGCGACCCGCGCGTACAAATTATTCGAATAATACATATTATTATATTAATCACGTGACCGCAAACGGTTGACCGACTGTTACCGCGGCGACTGCTGCGAACCGCAATTGGAAATTATGCTCGAACAACTCGTTTGTTTTAGAGCACCTCTTCTCCGGCGGAACGGGTGTTCGTAACACGCTGTAATACGAAATTTTCGCATACATTTCCGAATCCCCGGACCTACGTGATATAATCCGTGAGATCCGATCGCCAAACATAGCTGTGCCCGTGGTGCACTTCGTTGCCCGAAAAACACTCTGCCCGTCAAAATCAGTTCGGGTCATTATAAACAGAACAAAGGATTTGAAGCACATTTTAATTTGGACAAACCACTATTTTGTTCTAAAAGGTATGTTGCGTCAACCCATTAACGTAATCGGTCTATTTATTTATTTTCAATCAATACATTTACAATTTACTCGATATGTCGAGTTGACAAAAATCTAAAAACACGTTTACTAAAATATAAATTCATAAAATATGACCGATTTTGATTCAAAACTAGGTAAAAATTCAAAAAAAGTCTTAAAAAATCTAAAAAAAGAAGTAAAAACTAAAATATCGCAAAATATGCAAAATAAAAATTTTTTTATGTGAGTTCTTTGTATCATAAATAGGGCCTGGAACTTGATGACCTCAAAATATGTAAAAACTGCACTAAAAAAAATATTTACGAAATAAATGTACAAAAAGTAGAAAAATGAAAAAAATGCACCAAAAATAATAATAAAATGACTGTGAATCGAAAAATTCCCAAAAAAATGCAAAAAATGCAAATTAAAAATTGTACCATTAGATTCAGTGTTTCTTGAATCAATTTTCTGTAGAGACGAGCAACATATAAGAGCAAAAAAAAAAAAAAAGATGCAAATGCATCAAGTTCCGGGCCCTAATCATAAAACACATTTTTAGCTTAAGCTGCTATTTTTTGAGCATCTCATGAGGAATATGCAAATGCTATAAAATCCCAACCCTGATTATTAGTATTATATATTTAATCAATATAAAATTAACAATCGAAGATGTCGGGTTGTTTGGTAAAATATTTTTCAACGTTTACTCTACCCAACATAATGTCATGAAATCGGACAATCGTTATGGGTTAATACAGAGGTTCTCAAACTTTTCAGGCCAGGCCCCCCAATTTGATCAACCCCAGACGTGCGCCCCCCCCCTCATAAAAATAATTTTAATAGTCATGTTTAGAGTAGTAAAAAGTTGAAAACAAACAACAAATATATGCTAATATTTTATACTCACATTACCAATGTATTTTAAAATAAAATGTATTTACTACAAAAGGTTTGAATCAATTGGTAACTTTAAATGTGATAGGTGAGCTTGTTTTTTTAATCACAACGTTTGGTGAAACGAGGTGATACACAGTCTACCGGTAAATTTCACAAATCTTTTTCTATCTTACCGATACAATGTTAATTTTTAAAATTTTCCTGCACCCCCCTTATAAAGATTTCGTGGCCCCCGGAAGGGTCGCGCCCCACACTTTGAGAACCTCTGGGTTAATATGTTTTGATTATAATACGTATAGAAACAAAAACGTTAGCCTATTGTACGTACAAAGCGCGTAAATTGGTATTCAAACGATACGTTGTAAAATTAATAATTATTAATCACGAATATAAATAGATGCGATAAAGCTGCATCATTTATACGTGTGTGGAACGAGCGCGTGCGACCCGGCAAGAACTAATTGAACGAATAAAAAAAAAAAAGACGGTCGTCGTGACCTGAAATTAATATCAATACTAATTATTATTATTACAGTCTACTACTACGCTTGTTTTATAATCAGGCGAATAACAGTTTTCAGGTCGAATTTATTATACGTCATTGTGCTCGATGTGTGTTTACACACACACTATAAAAAGACGATCCAGTGGTAACCTTGGAATCTATTCATCCGAAATGCTATCGCTGACGTCATCCGTTAGTTGCGCGTGTTTTAGATTCCAAGTGGAGCGAAGAAGAAGCTAGACGTGTTTTTACAATGATGTTTATTATTATTATTTTTTTCTGTAAACATTTTTTCGTACTTGTCCAAAAGTTTCGACCGGCAACATTTTCAATCACAATAATTTCTCATTAGATGGTACTTTTAAGAGATTATTTTTCGAAATTCTATATAGTTTTCACAAAATTGAAAAAACTGCCATTTATATTATTTTATTATGTTATTATCATATATTTTGGGCGAATTCCCCTTGTACACATTCCTCTAATATTGTAAAAAATTTCGAAAAACGACCTCTCTAAAGTGCCATCTAAAAATAAAAATATCTTATTCGAAAAGTTGCTTGTAGAAACTTTTAGAAAAGCATTTTCTGTACGGAAAAAAAAATTGAAAAAAATTACCATACTTTTAAAAACACTAGTAATGCTTTTATTATCTCAGGCATTGTAAATGTGGGAAAAAGTTGGATCAACTACATATTATATACCCTGATAAATGTACCTATAGTATATACTATAATGTATTCGTGTTTATCTCTAAAATTTGGGTAAATTTACAGTAAAATGATGTGCGCTATTATTAGTATTATCTAGACGGAATTTTCGTTCTCAACCACACAACAGATTCCAACGGTCGTTTAACATTCGGAAACGCGCGGAAACGGTGAAAAATCGATTTCACGCACACACACACACACACACACACACACACGACGCCTCTCGACACGTCAGATTCTCCTCTGTGGCCGTGAGCAAAACACGACAAAATATTATGTCCACTCGTTCGCCGCGAACTACATTGATCGCGCGGGCGAAATAAAACGCACGTCGTTTGCGCGAACAATACGCCACCGCGTCGCGATGTCGTGCTTACGTTTACGTGGCGAGTTACGAGTTTCCAAAGACTTTTCGGAAATTTCGACCGACCGACGACGAGTCGCAGTTACTTGCGACCGTAGGGGATGCATGACCGTAGTGCTAGTCCCGACGACGTCGCGAATAATATTGGAATTGGAAAAGTTTCGCGTCACTCCTGTTCGTTAAACCGTCGGACGAGTATTATTATACATTTAAGTTTAAAATGAGAAGTTATTCTTGTTTTTTTTTTCCTTTTTTTTTTTTTCAAAAAGTTGCATAGAAAAAAAGTAACTGAACCAGTGGTATAGCGTGTTTAGGGTGTTTAGCTCTTTTTAAGGAAAAATTTATTTATTTATTTATTTTTGCTCTCTGCTTCAATTTTTTCAAAGACCTTAATTTTTTTTTTGCTTTTTTGCTCTCTGTTTCAATGCTTAAATTTCAAAAGATGTTTTGGATTCTGAACGGAGTGAAGAAGCTCATGATTTTATAACGATCGATGTTTATTTATTTATTTTCTATCTTTCTGGAAACTTTATAGATCCCGAAACACACCCAGATGGTACTTTAGAGAGGTCATTTTTCCGATTTCCCAATGCTTTTTCAAAAAACGTGGAAAATCTGTCAAAATATGCGATTACCGGAATTTCCGTAAAATTGTAAATTGCTTTTTGACATAAATTCGAAAATGATGTAACTAGGATCTTGAAACTTTCGCCAATTACTAAAAATGGTTCTTTAAAATTCACAGTACAACCGTAAAAATCATGACGTGTGAAAAACACCCGACAAGCGAAGTATACAATTTTTTTGTTTTTGCTCGCTGCTTTATAAATTAGCACTAAGATGAAAAAACTTTATTTTACATTCCTCCTACAAATGCCGTTGTCAAAAAGTTCCGCCCAGGGCGGACCGCCCCTCCTGCACCCACCACGCTACGCCACTGAACTGAACTCTAAATTAAAAATAAATTACTTCATTTTTTTTTTTTTTTTTGTTTACAATCCATATAAACACAATACAAATAATTGATAAAAGTATATGTAATGTATTCATAGTATTGAATGTGGCATTCTACAAAGTCCCAAAAATGTATAGTCAAAAATAAAACACATCATTGTAAAAATAAAATTCATATTATACTGAATAGGCGCATTCTATAAAACGAGACGAAACTTAAGTACCTAGGCAACGTATAAAATCTATAAAAATCTTAATACTTATATAAACTTTATGTAAATGAATAGCAAAAATGCGTAACCTAACCTATTTCTTAAATACCCGAAGTCAATTTATTATTATTGCAATCATGCGTGCAGTCGGTGTGTCAGTTATCGATTTTCCCACGTTGACCGCATGTCACACGTGCTTGGAAAATTTAATTTCAAGAGACAATTTATTCGAATTCCATCCGGGGTGGGTGGATATATCGAAGCAACCAAAACCGATATTGATAAATGGCTGTAGATGCTTTATTTTTGAAATTTATTTTTTTTCTCCCGACTAAACTTAACATTTTTAGTTTTCTTAAAAGGGCAACCAACGCTGTTGACTTTACATCGTGAAGAAAGGGAATATTTCTTTAAAACATTGATACGCACATTTTTATTCCTCGACTAATAGTTACAGAGCTATAAACGTTTAAGTTTTAAGGGTAGTGTTAAGGGTAGTTGGGGTGATGACAGTCAGACTTTGCGGTTCGTCTTCTCTACTACTAAGCTAATCCAAGGTCGAACATTACGGTTTCCCGAGCGAAAGGGAGAACTTTCGAACATTTCAGTAAAACCGCAAAATATATTTTGTTGTTTTTACTAAAATGTTTAAATGCAGTTAACTTGAAACCTTTTTGGCTAGTTATTTAATGTTTAATCATGCCTAAAAAAATTAAAAATACCTTTGAAATGTTCAATAATAATTATCAATAATATTGTACACTGTAGACTGAGTAAAATGTTCTAAAAGTTCTTATCATTTTTGGGATAATAATAGAATTTTGGAAATAGAGTAATTCTCAATAAGTTAACAAGCAAAAAAAAGGACGTACTTCGCGCGGTGGATATTATTCGCACCTCGAGTGGGATACTCTTGGCGGGCGTATTAAATTTTAAACTAACGATAAATCATTATTGTTCAATGAAACGATTCTGAGCGGAACTTCAGTTGATATATAATTATTATAGTAATTGTCAATATGTTTAACAATTATTATTTAATGACAGAATTATTATCCATGAGCAATTCATTGTTCGTGTAAACGATCAAATTTGTGTAATAAGTTACTTAATAATAAGCGTATTAAGAAAAACGTACAAAAATTATAATAAAATATACATCAATGTAAAAACACTAATTCCTTCGCTCCACTCGGAATCTAAAATATGAAAACAATACGATTCAATATTATATAATGTATCATCGTTTCTCATATTTCTCGTAGGTTCAACGATTTGACACGACTATGATGCGTTTTTAAAACTAGAAATAATAATTTTTATATTATGCTCTCGAGGGACCAAATTATTTTTTTCGTTAAATAAAATGTGGAATATACGTGTTATTTGGTAGTTTCGCCGAAAGAGAAACTTTTTTGCTCAAATGTTTGATATAATAACAGTTCATAAAGGTAAAGCTTAATGCGGCGCATAATTTTTTTTTACTACTCACACCTAATTTTTAATTTAAACCATTATCATATAATTATAACAATATTTATGTTTTGTTATTAAATTTGTTATTCATTATAATATTATGTACAACGTAGATTACACAGTTTATAATTTTATTGGTGGTCCGGTCCGCGAAATTATCGTGAATCAAAAAGTGGTCTCTGCTTTAGATTTTTTTTTTTTTCAAGTTCTACAAGAGATCGTTTATCATCAATATTTACAACATTTAGGGACATCATATTTTTTTTTTTTTTATTATATTTATCAAATTGCATCACTCCACCAAATATTTCACCGTTGTCTGTGAAAATACTAAAAATACACAGTATTTAAGAATTTTCCATTTTCCTTAAACCTATACGTTCTCCGTGATTTCCAACATCTTTGGATTATTAATTATAATTAAAGATTATTAAATATATTTTTTTCAATTAGGTATCTCATGGTATATTGCTGTGTATTAATTTGTTTACGTGAAACGTAAGTCTATTATTTTAGTCGATTTCGCACTGAATGACAAGTGTTTAGACCGATCGAGTGTCTTCGCGTTTAATTAAAAAATCACTTCACCTTCTCGTTTCGGGGGGCGTACTAGTAGTTGCCTTCCAAAATAAAACACATTTATACACTTCACTTGACCAATTATATTGTGATGACTATGTGAGTAACCTCCCAGCTAGGGTCCGGACCAAACATCCGCTTTTCCTCTTTTTAATTATAAATTAAAACGTCCCGGGTTTTTTTTTTTTTTCAAAAACATGCAAAATTCCAGGGTTTTAATTAATCAAAAAAAATGATTGGATATATTTTTTATAATATGTAATTAATTAATAACGCTGTCCGAGACAGACATAGTGATACGATGGGTACATAATTATTTTTCATTGTAAAAGATAATAATATTTCAATATGCGTGGTGGTGTTAGCAGCTATTTAGAGTGGACAAAATAATAAAAAAGCCGGACGTACTTCGTACGACGGGTGGGATTCTCTTGACGGGTGTATTTAATTTTAAAGAAACGATAAATCATTTTTTCAATAAAACGTTTCTGAACGATGGAAGTTAATAATATGAAAAATAAATGAGAAAAAAAATATTAGAAAAATGTCCAAAATGTTTTTTTCACATTTTCAAAATTTTCTTGCGCCAAAATCTTTCCTGTATGATTTTCTATCTATGTTTAAATTTCCATATAGTTTGGATCAAAAAAATGATGGTTTCTGAGTCGTTTTTGTCAAATTCAGGGTAGTTTTATCCAAAAAAAAAAAAAAAATTGAAGAATTGAGAAATTAAAAAAATGACCTGTTTAAAGTACAATCTAGAGGCGAATCCGATTTCAAAAAGTTATTGATCGAAACTTTTGGACAAGTATTTCCATACGAAAAGTTGTACACAGAAAAAATAAATAAACATCATTGTAAAAACACTAGCTTCTTCACTTCGTTCAAAATCTAAAATTTAGCGACTATTAACTGTAGCCACGATAATAAATTCAATATGATTAATTGTAGTATATTGGACGATATTTTGGTACAAGGCCTTAGATTACGAGTAAAATTTTTCTCTCATAATCTTCACCCACACGAGAACTGGACATTTCAGGTTAAAATAATATTTAGGACCTCACTCTTGGCCTGAGAATGATAATAATATGTTGACTTTAAAATTGATGGACATAGCGATGTCAGAATAATAAATTATTTTGATTGTGGCAGAAATAATACTTGAAAAAAAAAAAAAAAAATGTTTCACAAAAGTAACAATTTAACGTAATAAATTATGTATTGTAATAATGCAATTAAAATAAAACGATATGAACTGTAATCATTATTTCGTTTTTTCATTCTTATCGTATGGATACTCGTATTGTATACTCATAATTCATAAAATATAATATGGAATCGGGGTTGCTGTCTAAAGCTAAATCCCGTCATTTTTCGGCTCTAGTCCGCCCCCGTATACAATAAAACTGTATACCGATGACATGTTTTATACTGTGGTGAAAAGGCAAGAAGTGCCTACGATAAAGTATGAAAAGCGTTAAAACCGAGAAAAATAAAAATGAAAATGGTGTTGTGTTACATAAACAACAAAATATATATTATAGGGGGATAGTAAATGTGTAATAATTACAGTATACGAGAGAGGACCCGTTTAAACTACGAAATACTGTTTTGACTGAACCTATAAAATGTTTTGTTTTGTTATTTATTTATTTTTTTTGTATTATGAAACGATAGTCTTAAAGGTCAGTTTATGGTGATTTATGGTAAAGATATTAGTATATTGATAAATATTATATCCATAGAACGTTAATAAAATAATTGTTGGCAATTGCTTTAGAATGACTTCTAGGTTTCTATTTATAAGTTTAGAATATTTAGACATATTATTAATATCCCTGTTTTGTTTATCGGACACCGTCCGTTATAACTGCAGTTACATAGTTAACATTTTTGATTTGGTTACTTGGGAGTTAATTTTTTAATTATTATTCGATTATATTAATATTAATAAGTGATTTGCTTTTATTATAGTAAGGCATATATATATTAATGCAAATTAAATTTTATTTCTAGAAACTCTAAAACAATGCTATCCTAGATTCATAGCACACAATATTCGGTTCATGTACAATAAAGAATTAAAAAAAAAAAAAATTCTTAAATTCTTATTATTTTTTACAATTAAAAGTCTTGTACACTTTACTATAGTTTACTTAAAAATTAAATATGTTTATTTCTCGTTGACATTTCCCATCGATCAGCACACGTATACGACGTCAGACTATTGATCTCAAATGGTCGACAGAAGTTCCAGTAGAATTCAAGAATAACGTATTATAGAATCGACCGAAAATATTAAATTAGAAGTTTCAAAATATTATTCCGAATTTGTAGGAAAAAATCATCGAGATAAAACGAAACGAGAGTTTAGGAAATTACAAAATTTCAAACACGGCAAACATTCGGCGTATCGGATAGGCAATTTAAGACCATCCGTGTATCCGAAAATCATTTGTAATTATTTTTTTTCAAAACATTCGAGTATAGTTAAATTATTAATATCCAATTAAAATTTCATCTGTTTTTAATTAGGTACCTATGTTTTTTTTTTTTTTTTTATATGCGTGAATATAAGTATCTTATGACCACCGACAAAGCGAGAGACCGGGAAACAATCGTTGATGTCAAGCTCGATTGTGCACATAATTATAGAGTTATTTGTTATGAGTTGTTAAGTTATGTTCAAAATTGTTACATTTTAACTAAATTTGATTCATCAACGACATCAAATCAACCTAATTTATGAATCTATTTTAATTAAATATATTTTCCACGTAAAATGGTGGTACAATATTTAAAAACATATATATATATATATATATGTCATGTCTAGGAATTCTCTGTTGTCACACGTTAGCTGATAGAATTGTCCAATGAAAAACGTCGTTACGTTTATGGTACGATAACTGCAACTAGTTATCGCTGACGGTGACATTGTAATTATTTCAATATTTTGTACTCTTGGTGGAACCTAGTATAAATCAAATAAATACACATTTCAGCCCCTTTAAAAAATTTGTATTCTATTTCTGCCAATGAACTTTACTAATTCAGGTACTTCAAATTTTATTGACCACTGAGGTGTTTTTTCGTACTATACTCTTGTGTGAGAAAAAAAATAAGAAAAAAAATATATGTAAGACATTGAATCAACTACGCCACAGTGTGGTAAAAACAACGTATTTTACATAATTAATATTCAAACTCGGACCTTCAATCCCTAATTATTCGTTGAATAAAAACATCATTTAATTTGCATATATTAAAAACAAACATACCGAAAGTATAAATTAAAATGTTCACTTTAAACCAGTAAGAGTATAATGATATACGTATGATATTAGAAATGTACGAATAACAATTATTAAAATTAATATGAATATAAAGTCTCGTCAATCCTCTTAAAATTAAGCACGAATAGTATAGACCATTACACCTTTATATGCAAATTTCGACGTATAAAGACACAATAAGATATTTTCCCCTATTTCGTCAAACCGTGATGAATAAATTATGAAAATATTCTAGAGTATTGTTGTATTTATTAATATGTTGTAAGTGAAAATATTCACTAAAATAAGATATGAATAGCTTAAGGTTCAATGATATAATATATTAAATTCACTCGTATAATATAGCAATTTCGATGTGTCTTTTGTCAATCCTATTGATTGACTTGATGATACGATAAGAATTCTAAAAACTGCATTGAATTCCAAATGATGAACAACAAAAAAATTTTAAATTTCAAAATATTTAAACCATATTTGTGCAAAAATGCAGTTTTAAAATATTATAAAACTCGAATCGAGGTCTTTCGTACTCAGTTCGGCTATGCATTTATGCTTGGTTGAACTAGATATACGTGTTGAGTGTGTGTGTGATAATCAGGGCTGCGATGCACTTAATAACTGTCAAATACAATGTAGATAAATATATGTGCTCTTATAATTCATTAAATATGCACTACTTTTTCAAAAATATGCACGAAATGTCACCAAAATTAAATTTAAATTTTTTAAAGATTATAATGATTATTTAGATTTCAGTTTGAATATTACAAACGTATGCGTATATTTGACTAGTTAAACCTCAAACATGAAATAGCCATAACACGATTTGGTACTCGAATATTATTCAACGAAACAAGTTTTCACAAAATCCATTTTCTTATACGATATTGCAAGAAAAAAAAAAGAAAAACAATCAAATGGTTATAATTCTCTGGTTCGAACTAGGTAATAAATATGTGACTTGTAGAATAATTTTGAAAAAATTTTCAAATACCAAACCGTATTATCTAATAATAAATATTCTACATAAATAACATTTATTTAGGTCTTTACTAGGGCTAAACTTCACGTTGTTTTTTTATTCATCGACTTCAGTAAGACGGAAACGATGTTGTACGACATTGACATGACCTGAAATCACATAAAGTATAATTCCGTTAAGGGACTAGAAGTTTAACTGGTTCAATTATGAGTTAAATTATGTTTGGACACGCATTAACCGAGCTGAATTAAATATAAAAAAATAATATAAATGCATTTAAGTAAACAAGTCGAGTTTCAAAGTTTCTTGGTTTGATGAGAAAAAAAAATGCCCATACTAAAAATGTTTTTTTACCAAAAAGTATTATTGTCTATCAATATTTAAATTTTCATAGAATTTGTTTTTTTTTTTAAAAAAAAGAAAAAAGTATTAAAGGCATTTTGCCTGATTTTTGGAAATATTATTAAGAATTTCGTAAAATTTATGTCTCTAGAGTACCATCAAGAGCGAAATTCTGATTCAGAAAATTGCTTGTTGAAACTTTTGGACAAATATTTCTATATACATAAAATAAATAAACACCTTTAGTAAAACACTAAATTCTTTAGTCTACTCAAAATATAAAAATTCTTTAATATACATAAGCAACATGAATTCACAAAATAAACTAATCATTATATTATATTAGTCATTAAATCAATTTCATGAATAACTCGTTTACGGTCTGTTTTCAATTTGGCTGTTTTACCCGAAACTGAAGTACCTAGTTTTAGGAAAAATCATTGAGAATTTTTTAAAATTCCTCCTTTAGGCTTTAATATACCACCGGAAGTCAATTTGTACTCTAAAATATTGTCAGATGAAAATTTTGGAAAAGTATTTCCAAATAAAAGCCTAGAAATTTTCTGGACGAGACCGATTCAATATTGTCTCAAACTGTTTGCCTTTTTTTCAACTATCACTTAAATGAGTCGATTGATAAAAATACCGATACCGGTTTATCCTTGCTAATTTCTAAAATATTGCATAGTATAAAATATTATGTCTACATGCATAAATTAATATTCGAATTTTACAGGGTGGCTAATTATTGAGAAAGAAAATTTTAATTTGGACCGGTAAGTAAAGACTTTTATACTCAGTAAGGGCAAATACCCACTAATAATTACCTATTCTTTGGGTAAATACTTAGTGACACATCCACTGTTCACGATGCGAAGTATATCCATTTTTACCAAACTTGTTACGTTAAAAATTTTGCAAAAAGTAACTTATTTAACTTTTTTGACCACAGTTACTGCCAGCTTCGGCAATTTCATTAAAACTATTTATATAAAAATAACATATAAGTCAAACTATTTACGCCAGCGAACAATTGTAGGTCGACGATTCTTCTCGGTGACGCTTTTATAGTCATTTGATTCGCATCATTCATTCGCATGGCTAATAACAATAGCTTTTTAAACTTCAAATCCATCTGCGTCCAATTGCACGAGTAAATTCCAAAGTTGACGGCTTTTCTCTGCACAAACGAAAACAACAGTTGAATGCATTCGAATTACCGCGTTTGGAGGTGTTTATTGTTTTACTTTTAAGTTCAACTCGTCGAATAAATAACAATATATATACAACTGCGAAGAAACGTAGAGGATAGTTGAACCGAGCTTGATTATCGTGATGATCGAAGAACTTCCTGCTGACGTGCTGACCTATTGTGTGTGAAGTACCAAAACAAACAATCGATTAATAGCCAGACATATTTTTACAATGTCACTTTTGTGCACGGACTGGAATCTTTATTATTTCACACGGGTTCTGGCTGTTGAATGATTTAAGATAATAGAATATAGATTATAAATAATTTCGTTGAGTTATTTTTAGATTCTGAACGAAGTGAAGAAGCTAGTGTTTTTACAATGATGTTTATTTTTTATTTTATTTTATTTTTTTTTCCGTGTACAACTTTTTGTACAGAAATACTTGTCCAAAAGTTTCGATCAATAACTTCTTGAAACCCGATTCGCCTCAATATTATACTTTAGAGAGGTCATTTTTTGAATTTTTCAATTCTTCAATGTTTTTTCCAAAAAAAAAAACTACCCAACATTTGATAAAAATGACTCGAAAAACATCATTTTTTGATCAGAATTTTATGAAAATTCAAACATAGATAGAAAATCTTATAAAAAAGATTTTGGCGCAAGAAAATTTTGATAATGTGAAATAAAAATTTGGACATTTTTTTTCTTATATTATTAACTTCCTTCGTTCAGAATCGTTTTACTGAAGAAATGATTTTTCGTTTCTTTAAAATTTAATACGCCCATCAAGAGAATACCACCCGTCGTGTGAAGTACACCCATCGTGCGAAGTATGTCCGGCTTTTTAATTTAAACGCGGGCACATTCAAATTACCTTCTATTTACTAGAATTACCTCAGGTAAAAAGGTCAAATTAATCAATATAAATAAATAATTATATTCCTAAAAGTATAATATATAAAAAAAAAAAAAACATAAAATTCAAACACAAAATATACTCGTCAGGTGTGAAAAATAAATATAATTTTAAAATTATTACATAATTCACTATTATGTCCAAATACTATGCTTAAAATGTATAATTATTCTATATTTTCAAAAACAGAATTGACTTTGTTTTTCTCGGTTTAAATTTATGTTCACACACACGTAATGCAAATGTGTAATTTTATTCGAATTTGAGTGTTCGATTGAGTGTTTTATTTTATTTTTTAATTTACTATTCCAAAATTCCAGTCTGTGCTCTCGTGTTCCATGAAATCGTGCAAACGCATCATATTGTGTTTATTGTAATTAATTAAAAATAATTAAAGTCATACCAAAATTATGAACGTAAATGTCTGCGTTATTATTATGCCGGAATTAATCCCGACGAATAATATAACCATTTCGCCCACAACGGAGTTGAAAGACTTCACTTTTCTAATGAAAAACAAAACATTTTAGTGGAAATTCACGTTCAAAATAAGTTTGGGTTATCAAGAATTTCGGACACGAGTTTTTCTTATCGAATGAATGAAATTAATTTTTAAATATAAAAAAAAATAATATAATAATGATGAAATAATTCATATAACATTATAATTTTTTGACATTTTTAGATTTTAACGAACCGAAGAAAGTATCAGTCTTAAGATGATATACAACAGATTTTTTTTTTTGTTATGTGTTAACGGCTTTATTGTGAAGTTGTACTCATTAAATAGTAAAACAGAAGCAAACAGAAAATAAATAAATAAATAAATAAAAATCAGAAATTTCATCCAGTTGGTTTTTCAATGACATCAGATTTACCGATTTGTCGCGTTATACTCACAGAAAAATTTGTTGCAGGTCAGAGAGAATTGATTTAAAGTGTTCTTCGTTTTCTTCTAGAATAACAAATATACTAAGGTTATTAATATTATCATACAGTAGCAATATAATAATAATAAATATTATCTTTTACATAAAAAAAAAAGTTTATTTTCATTGTAGTATTTTATTTTCAGCAACATAATGGACATGTTTTTTGAAAAATCGGTTATACCTATAAAAGGTTTTTGTCATTGTCTGCTACTAAAAACAATAACACTTCTATATAAAACTGAAACACTACGCTTCTCTAAAGACCCACTCAAGGAAATAAAGGTGTGCCACATAATTGAAACAATATAGTTTAATGAAATCGTAAGGCATCTTTCTAAATTGCGTAGTGCTCAAATTTTCAATTTAATAAGCTTTTACATTCTTGAATGAATTTTTAGTGGTGTAAATAACAAAAAATGATCGAAAACCGATTTATTGACCCAAACCGAAAACCGTAAACAGTTCGTTGGGTTTCAATAATATCCGTGATCAAAAACGGAGATTTTTTAAAATCCATTTCAGAAATCATGAAAACCTTTCCAAGCTCTGGTGTTCAGACTTACCAGCGCGTTATGATTAAAATTTTTTATAAAATATTGAAATATTTTACATTTTTTTGGATCCAGGTTGGAGCAAGTGGTTTTATAATTATTTTTTTTTTTATAATTTTATGAACATATTTCTCCCACATGAATTAGTTCTCAAAACTATACGTTTAGAGTAAGTTTCCGGTATAGAATATTGTTCGAATGGTACCTTAAAAATAAGGTAATCTATGGAAATTCTTAATAGTACATCGAGCGTGAGAAAAACTAGCAAAATAATAAGCTGTCAACTAACTTGTTTGTTAACTAAGTTTCATGAAACCAATTTTGATAATTTAGTTGTACCACCAACACTAAAATCTTTACTAGAAACTTGAAATGCTTTCCAATTATTAGCAACAATAGTGTACAGTAGACTGAAAAATAAAATTCAAAAATCTTTTAATACTTTTGGAATAAATATGAATTTTGAAATACATGCCTTATGTACTTATTTAAATAATTGCAGAATATTTTGTTTTTTTCTCACTTGTTTTTCCACTCGTGGTAAATTATTCTTAATATTTAGAACAATCATAAGTTAACCTATATATAATTTTCTGTGTCTTAAAAACAATAAATTGAATACTTTACTTACGTAAAGTAATGATAAGGAAATTAACTCTGGCATTATTTGGATTAACTGTCTTTCGAGTCGCAATATTCTAATTTGAAATACTTGTAAAAAATTATTCATTGATCCGAATTTCATGGAAATTATACTACGTGAACACATGAGAAATTTTTTCGGAAGAGAAAAATATTGTGTGCAACTTAAATTTCAAAAGTTTTAACGTTTTGATTAAAAAAACCAAAAAAAAAACAATATTTTACGTGGAAACGATCAGTTTTATGTTAATTATATCTTTAAATGGTGATAAAAACAAAGTTTTTTTATTATTTTCGAGATTCAAGTCCATTAAACATAATATATTAAGTGATTGACTTTTCGTTAAATTTTCATCTAGAGGTAATAATATCCAATAATTATAAATTTTATTAGATAAGAACGTACAGAAAAAAAAAAATAATCCAAAATTCTACATTTATCCCAAAATGTCTCGTGGATGAAAATTTCAAGTTTCTAGTACTGTTAGTTTTGTAATCATGGTGAAATTAATGAAATCAGTAGAATTAAGTATAAAGTACAGTAGATCGTAGAGTAGATTAGATCTATAATTTTCTCGTCAGTCAACTCTACGATCTACTCAACAATTCGCTCAACTCTGGACGTAGTGAGATTTTAGAGTAGATTGTAAGAATAGCATTTACAACAATAACAGACACACGGTAAAACCGTCAAAATCTCGTATTTCGACTGGACTTTTCGGCATCGTTTCCTCGTGTCGGGTAAAAAAAAAAAAAAAAAAAAACAAACAAACTGTTGCGGTCTGTTCACAAAATTCACACTACCCTTTCCCTCTCATCCCTCTCACCCTCCCCTCCCCCCCCAACGGCCTTAGTTACACGTGTCTGCGGGCTCATCACTGACGCACTGACCCGGTTCCGAGTCGTCGCGCCGCCGTCGTCCGTGTCCGCCGAGCTCCTCGAACGCCCGCGTGATCACTTCGTACTGGGCCGCGATCACCCAGCAGATGGACATGAGGATCATGTCGGCCATCAGCGTGCCGAGCAACATGTACGCCCCGATCGCCAGTTCCGCGGCGTAGAACAACGGGTAGTGCGCGTTGTACGCGGCCGTCGTCACCGGGTACCGGTAGTCCCAGATGTTGTTGCGGCGCACCGGTCGCTGCGCACCGCCGCCGCCGTCCGCCAGGAACGCGTTCAGCAACCACGGCGACGTCACCCATTCGGCCATCACGGCCGACGTGAACGCGAAGTACGCGGTCGTCAGCCGTACGGACCGGTCGCGGCCGTCGCGCAATATCCGCCCGTTCCGGCGACATCCGCGGCTCCGCAGGAAGTCCAGCCGCGCCACGTCCAACAGGTCCCACACCTTGTCCGCGTTCAACAGCAGCACCGACACTTTCGTCAGGCACACGTAGCTCTCCAGGTACGCGGACAACAGCAACACGAACGCCGCGTCCGCCTCGGCGAGCCGCGTCCGCGTGGCCAGACCGACAATGGCGTACGCCATTATGGCCTGCGCGACAGCGATGAACGCGGTCCACGCCAGCCGGTGCACTTGCCACCCGAGAAACGTGGGCCCGTCCGGGTCGAACGGCTGATAGAAACGGAACCGCTTCAACAGCGCCAGGTTGATGGCCACCGTGTCCTCGCGCAGACCGGACATGGCGACGACGACGACGACGACGACGACGTCCGCGCGATTATTCGCTACGAATGAGTTGGACTACTGCGAGGCAGTGGAACCGAACTGAAAAGAAAACCGGTTCTGGAGAACCTGAAAATCACCCTTATACTGAATATTAGAAACCCCTTATTATTTTAAAATTCCCGATGTCGGACTTTACAAAAAAACCATTACCGCACGTTTTCCCGAAAGACCATTTCACGAAAGCCAAAATCCCGAATCCATTTTTCCCGAAAACCTTTTTCTGGAATGGAATTATTCACAAAAATCCCGAATCCATTTTCCCGAAATGATATAATTCCCGAAAATATTTTTTTTTTACTATTAAAAAAATACCAATAATATTAAATTATAGAACATTTATTATAAACAAGATATAAAGAAAAATATATACTATATTAAAAACATTTGAAAAATTAATATTATAAAAATGAATGTAAAAAATATTATATTACTTAAAACCTAGAGTGTGACATTATAAGCAATTGTTCTTAAAAAATCAATCAATCATCTTTCTTTTTTATAAAGTCCGTAATCTAAAGTTATTCCTCTAATTCGGTTTTTAAAATCCAACCATTTTTTTTTTTTTTTTGAGCAGCTTTTACTCTACGACCAAGATCTAGTTCATTTATGAAAATCTCTGTATCTCTTTGTTCTTTCTGGAAACTCAGTTAATGCGGAATAATCTGAATGATGTTTCCCAATAATAATACGGGACACATATGTAATTTCTGGCGACGATGATCAGCGATAAGCGCTATGTCGCAACCATTTATCAACAGTGTCCCGTATTTTAATCTATAGTATTTGACGATATTTATAAAGCTGCTGTTTCATAAAATACAAATTTTATGAATTCGGAATTTTGGCTTTCGTCAAAATATAATATTTCGGGAAAATGGGTTCGGAAAAACGGATTCGGGATTTTGGCTTTCGTGAAATGGTCTTTCGGGAAAATTCCGAAAATTATCATTCGGGAAAACGTTCGGGTACCCAAAAAAACATATATTAGTTTTCTTTCTATTCTTACGATTTTGATCGTTTGAAAAAATAGCCGGTTCTGAAACCCAAGAACCCTTAAAAAATTGAGAACCAGAACTCTGAAAAAATAAAACCGAACTTACTTCGATGGGATAGTCTTAGAGTGTCCTTTGGTAGAAAACCTACGATAGACGTATCGTATACCAACTGTACTTTTTTACAGTTCAGTACATTAAAATGGAACGAAGAAAGAAAAACAAGAACATGATAAAATATGTAATACATTAGAATAAAAAAAAGACACTTTTAATAGTCCAAAAAGAAAATAAAAAATAGCGAATTATATGTGTATTGCACACCAGACTAAAGACTAAAGTGTCATAGAATACCAAGGTTAGTCATTAAAAAAAGAATATTTAATATTCAAATAGAGCATGAAAAAAAACTTTTTAGACGTATTTCTCATTAAATAAAAAAAAAAAAAAAAAAAGGAGACAGGAGAAAGAACTAGTAATTAGAAGTTTAATAATTTGTTTCAAACTTAAACATGAACTATTACTGCATTGTTTCATATAGGAATTTTTTTTTTTTTTTAATTAGCCATATTTCAGCATTTAAGTTACTATTTTTATCAATAGTGAACATTTCATTGACAATTTCATCATCGATAATATCTCTGGTAAGTTTTAAGTGTCATTACAATCACTAGTATAATACATACATTATTTACTATTTTTTTTTTTAGATTTCCAGAGGAACGAAGTGGTTTTATAATGATGTTTTCTTTTCTTTTTTGTATTTTTTTAAAAAAAATTTGAGTGTAGCAAATTGTGTTGCGTCTAGCGATTAAGCTGGCAAAAAAATAAAATTAATTGGTACTTCAGAATATTTTATTTTCAAAAAGCTCAAATTTTTTCCAAAAACAATGACAAACTACTTGAAAATTTACTGAAAAGATTAATATTTTCAATTTTTTCAATTAAATTTTCATGAAATCGGTTTTAATCATTATAGTTGAGAGTTATAGGGATTTGGAATTTTCACTCATTATCAAAAATATGTAGTGTAGATACTTCAGATTTTAAATTTAAATAAAAAAAAAAATGCAGAAATGGCGTACTTAGTTACTTAAAATTACACGAATTGAAGAGGAGTTGTGAAGTTGTGACGTGGTGGTGGGAAAGGTAACTCGAGGCTGCACACTTTTAGCATGTACAAAAATGTAATATGTATATTAACAGCCAAATTTTCAAATTTTAAATATTATTATACAACAGTCTTGGAAAAACTTCAAAATAGTCATTTTGTAAACCTGTTTTTTAGTAAAATGTTGTTGATAAAATGTTTTATTAAAGTTTAGTCATTTAATTATTATGATTATTTATACTTTTAAAATGTACATTTCTGTTATACAAAATGTATAACATTAAATAACCGCAAACAAAAGTTATTGGATTTGTCAAATCGTACTGCTGCTACAACCTGTATATTCGCGAAAAACGCGATGGGATTTTTCATGCCCGTTAAACATCGAACCACTCCAGCGCCGAACGTCTAGAAAGTTTATTTTCGTTTACAATTGCGTAACTACTGAAGGCTTTTATGTGACGTTCGTTAACTCGGCCGTAACTTGTGATAGTTTTTTTTTTTTTTTTTTGAGGACATTTTTTTTTTTTTTTAATACACTCGACTTTTTGTTTCTGTCTGACTTGTTTGATGACGTGATCGTAAAAACTACTTCCAAACCTGCGATACTATACCCATGGTGCGAAGTTTGTCTTTTTCATTTTTCGTTTACCGTTTAAATATCATTAGTCAATTTCAATTGTATGTTCAAGCATATAACGAAAATTTGATATTAATAAATTTATATTAACGAATAACGACGATGACCTAAAACATTACAATACATAATATATTAGAACGTGTTTAATGCACTCGTCCGTGGAAAACGAGCGAAAAACCATTAATAATATTTTTGGTTGAGTAGAGATCTAATTTGGGTTTTTTTCTATCACATTTTGTTTTACTCACGTGCAGCCTTTCTCAAATGTGCTCCTCGTTTATTTTTGCATTTTCGTTTTGAATTAAATTCACGCCTAAATAATTTTTGGATGAATTATAACTTTAAAATGGTATTAATGTTTCTCATTAGAATAAATAAGCGAACGAAGAAAAAAATAACTATCTCGCAAAAAAAAAAAAATAACGAACACGTTTCTGTACAAACTTTGAAAATAATGAACATTAATACTGAAAAACTGTTGATTGATGAATTGTGAACTAGATAAAAAAAAACCCGGTTTGATCATTAGACAACAATTGCAATTATATCGCGCATTTGAATGAATCATTATCGTTGTTTATTTGTAGACTGTTTTTGTTTATAATTCTAGTGCAGGATGAATTACTTTTGAGAAAAAAAAAAAAGAATGAAGTCTTTAATCGTAATTTAAAAATAAGTGTTTTTAATTAGTAATTATAATTACATCTCATCATTTTTCAATTTCAAAATAAGACCGTTACAAAGGTTGTTACTGAAAAAAAAAAAATGAAATTAACTCTAATAAGTTTACTATAGAACGTTCTATTAATTATAATAAGGTACACTTTTTATGTTTCAGTATATATTAAAAATAAATAAAAAATTAAATATTTTGCAAGTTTAAAACATATTTTACGGTATCTATTTGTATTTTTATCTGTTTTGTTGAAAAAAATGTACGTATGAATTTTGTATGGAAACCAAACAGTCATTAAGTACAATAATTATTAAGTAGTTATGCACAGGCAGGCCGGATTAATCTCGAGCATAGCCCTGGTCATATATTTTTTTAAAAGTCCACAGTGATGCATTTTGGAAAAATGTTTTGTTTTTGAAAACAGCGTTAGTCGACAGACATTTTAGAGATTCTAAACTAGGATAACCATACGTCCTGTTTTATACAGGATTGTCCTTTATTTCGGCTCTGTGTCCTGTTGTCCTGACAAACTTCTCTTAGGACGCTTTTTGTTCTGTAATTTCAAGTCTGTCCCATATTAATCCCCCGTTTTTTGACTTACTGTTGATTTAAAATTTTTGAAATTTTTGAAATTAAATTATTGAATAAAATAATGTAAGAATCTAGAAATCTTTTGGATACCATTAGATCAATTGTAATCGTAAAATGAATTAACAAGTTTTTTTTAGAAAGTAAAGTATACAATATGCATGAATAAAGGATTTGAAGAAATTTAAAAAAGGATCAATTTAGTTTCAATATGTTATTTTATGTTTTTCAAAATAATGTTTTTATGTGTTTAAATTCAATCTATACCTAATAGGTAGTTTAAAAATTATACTGTCACGAATCAAAAACATATATATATATATAATCAATACTTATTTATTTAAAAATATTATGCAAAATATTTTTGTCCTGTATTTTATTTTCTTAAATATGGTCAGTGACCATCGGTCACTCTATTCTAAACGGAGATTTAATAACGCGTATTAATATAACGTATTGTAATAACTCATATTATGTTAAATAAGATACAAGTTATACCTATATAAGTTTTGAAAAATTTTAAAAATTAAGAAAAAAAAGTCGTCACGGATCCAGGAACGTCTAAGACGTTCTAAGTCATCAAAATTATATAACTAAATTATAAATGATTAATTCTTTATTAATACATATTGAATCGGTGTAATTAATGTCGATCACGGCTTCACCTAGTCCATGGAAGTTGTCCACCTCAGTCATTTTTGTTACTGAAAAAGTAATCTCTTTTCAGTAATTTGTAATCATATTTCCTCGGTGTAAATAATCCAGGCCTTGTTGGATTTCTACACGATGTACTCACTAATAATCAATATTTTCTGCCCAACCAAGCAGAAAATCGAAAATCAAAATTTTCGTACAAGTTTAAATCGAATTAGAACCACCGTTTGTACTGCAGTATTGGAAGTGTGGTGGGGGGTCATTTTAACAACACGGTAACGCAGAAGACAACGAGTGAACAATAATTAATTTAATTATTAATAATTATTATTTGTCATCCGCTCGTTAGTCCTTTTGTCTTCGGTTATTCGATTTTTAATTAATATTCCAAAAACGCAAACAAACACGAGTGCCTGAAAAGTTTAAATATCGCATTTCACGTGTATTAAGTAATATAATAACCGTATAGTATATATAGTACCAAAAACTAATTATACAATTTTATGATTATATATGAATTTGTAACGCTGATATTTTAATTATTAATATTATGGCCAACATTGATTAGATAATAATTATGTCACAATCGGATAAAAATTAAGCCAGGCATAGTGCACACCATGGGTATTCTTCGCTCCTTGGATGGGATACTGGTGATGAATGTGTTGAATTTTAGAGAACCATAGGTAACCCTGTAACATAATTTCGAGTCGCCAAATGCGACTCCCTTTCGTCTTTTGTCGAGATTTTATCAGAAACCAAAAAATAAAAAAATAAAAATGAAGTGTTCATACTTGAAAATTAATTACAATTACGCGATTTGGTTTGGAATAGAAAATAGTGTTCCTACGTTGGTGTTAATGAACGTAGAAATCCAAGTATTCAACGAGTAGACAAATATCTTTTTTTTTGAAAGGAATTATCTTTCAAATGATATTTAAATTATATTATTATTAATCGAGAGTAATAATTTATATTCGATAAAAAAAAAAGCCGGACATACTTCGCACGATGGGTGTACTTCGCACGACGGGTGGTATTCTCTTGACGGGCGTATTAAATTTTAAAGAAACGATAAATCATTTCTTCAGTAAAATGATTCTGAACAAAGGAA
>JAIPRM010002712.1:0-28723 GCA_025469315.1 Stegophylla sp. TES_Ste_2020
TTTTTTTGATAGAGTACCTATAAAACTATTTGTGTGTATAGCTTATATTCTAAGTATAACCATGATTTTAATTTTGTATTTAACTCTGAGCCTTTGACTTCAAATATCAAAAATCTAAAAAAAAAAATAATAATAATAATAATAATAAACAAATAAATGGATTTGATAAAAATGTTTTAAATGATTGATAAATGGTTAAATTAATAATAATAATAATAATTTCACACTTCTCTCAGCTTTCTACCCATCATTACACAAAAAAGAGTGTAGTACGAAAAGTGACAAAAAATAGGCACTGGTTTTTACATTGATATCTATTTTTATTTTATTTTTATTTTTTTATGTGTACACATTATCGTATAGAAATGTGCGACACACAGAAATCGTCCAACACTTACAAACAACAACTTTTTGAATCACTATTTTTAAGTAATTTTTTCAAGTTCTCAATAGTTTTTTCAGCGTATAGAAAAACTACCAAAGATTTGACAAAAAAAGTCTTATTACAAATATAGGTAAAAATAATCTCATATTGTTTACAAGAACGGCAGTGTGATTCTTATTGCTGTGACTATAGCTGCGCGATCGAAATAAGTCGGTGTTCGGTGTTCGGGGGGGGGGGGAAACGATGAAATTATTTTGGCTTAAGGGCACAAAATCACTAAATGCGGCCTTGACCGTAACACAATTTATAAGCACGAATAATCGTGACGGAAATATTCTAGGATTGTCGTGCTTATAGCGAAAATCCTGGATGGATCACTGATCACGTTCTTGTTAAAAATTTGTAAAAAAATTAAATTGTTACATTATTATATTGGTATAGCACTCTAGGAGGTAGACGAAACTCGAAAATCGCACGACATTCGATTGTAAAACATGATTAAAAAGCCGGACATATTTCGCACGACGGGTGGGTAGCTTATATGATTTTCTATCTAAGTTTAAATTTTCATATAATTTGGATCAAAAAATGATGGTTTCCGAGTCGTTTTTGTCAAATTTTGGGTAGTTTTTTCCAAAAAAACAATTGAAAAATTGAGAAATTCAAAAAATGACCTCTCTAAAGTACAATCTAGAGGAAAATCCGGTTTCAAAAAGTTGCTGATCGAAACTTTTGGACAAGTATTTCCGTACAAAAAATTGTACACAGAATAATAAAAAAATAGACATCATTGTAAAAACACTAGCTTCTTCACTTCGTTCAGAATCTTAAAACAGTCCTGGTTGAAAACACTTACTTGACGATACGTCTGTAATTTGAACAAACAAAATTCACATAAGTGCGAGAGATTGAACGAAATAAAATATAATAAACAAACAAAATGTTGTTCAAAGTGGAATGTCACTGACTATTCTGAAACGTAACATTGAATTACTAAATATTCGTGGTATGCAAGTGCATATTTATCACGTGATGGAATAATTAGGAGTTATCGAACGAACACACAGTTTAAGTATAAATTGCTTTTCCTAATTATAATTTTTAATTTATAACAAAACACATTTGTTTGGAAAAATTAAACGGCGTTCCGAAATAACAGAGGTTGGAATTTGATGCGCTTAAAATCAAAATTTTACATACATATACGAAAAAAATGTGAAAATATTATGCTCTTAAATATGCATTTATTTTAGTTATTCACATTTTTAAAACACATTATGAAAGTAGAGGAAATGAATTTTAAAAATATTATTACCGTTAATTTATTGTTGTACTCTGGTTAAGTATACAAAATTATAGAATATATAGTTTTTGTTCTTTGAATTTCATTAGTTTATATGCTATCAAACTAAATATACTATAGTTAATTTTAATTCGTAAAATTTAACAACATATTGAGTTTTAACGATATTTTTATCTATCGTTCACGTTTAATTAATTTGAGATTGCGAGAGGAGCTAAGAAGATTATGATTTTACAATGATATTTATCCCCTCCCTCTTCTACGAACACTTTTTTGTATAGTACATAGAAAGCTTGTGTGGACTTCAGTACATTTTTGTATGTTCTGTAGACATAATGTCCGACACAGAAGTTGCTTGCGCCGCCATAGTAGTTATTGCCTGTTTGACAGAAAAGAAAAGTGAAAAACGAAAGAGAAAGCAGAGAATATGGATGAAGGAATGTGGTGGTTAAAGACTATGACTAATTATGAATAATAATAATTAATTGATATAATGATATTATTAATAGTAAGCACATCAAAAAATCAAAGTTAAAAAAAAAAAAATAAATTATATTTGGAAATTTTTAAACTACTTTCAGTAGAAAATGTGACATCTGCCCCATTGTCGCTTATCAAACACTGCCATAGACGTTCAAATCGTTTATCAGTCATCGAGCGTTGCTCAAAATATTTAACCCAAGCAAAAGTTTCAATAGACATTTAAGATGCATCGCTCAAAACATTTTGCTTATCTATATAAATTGAATTTTTTTAATGAACATATATATATATATATATATAAATTAAATTAAAATCTTTTATAAGTTTTATTGTTTAAGTTAAATTGTTCGAGTGCCTAATTAGGCACCTAATTGTACATGAGATAAATTTTCTTCACGTCTGAAAATGTCTGTGCGTTCAACTATCTATAACAGTGGTTCTTAACCGGTGTTCCGTGTACTTAGGGTAAGTGTTTCTCCAAAATGTAAAATTCAATAGAAAAAAATTCATTAAACAAAGTTTTTAGTGTCATTGAATTAATATTTTGATTTTTATCGATTTTTAAAGCACAATAATAATATAAGAAGACACATAGACGGAAATCAGGGAGGCTTGCCATCTTAGTCCCCTAAGTCCCAAATTCTCCATGTTTTTCATAAATAGAGTAAGATAATATTATCAGATAAGATAAGATTAATATTATTTAGAGAGGGGCTAAAAAACACGTTACTCCCATCCCCCCTAAATTTTTTTTTTATCCTAATCTGGTTATTGGTCAGTTACAAGACGTGTATAACGGTGAAAATCTTATAAAATACGTAATATTAAATGCTCCGTCATTCGAAAAAGATTAAGAACCACTGATCTATAAGTCTATTTTCTGCTCTCAATTATTTTTAGTGAATTAGTGGACTGCACTCAATTGTCATAAATACAATACAGTCAATGGGAAGTGTGAATAGAGTGAGCGGCTCGGCTTCCCTTTTGCATATGCCACTGTGGAAGCAGATAATATTTTACGAACTTGAGCCATGAAATATGATATATCTAATTTTTATGTGCCACGATAAAAAAAAAATATTTGGGAACCACTAATCCATATTGTATAGTTCATTTTTACTATAAGTATGGTACAGCGTTAATACTATTATTGTATTATTACAATATTCAAGCCACAATCAGCTTTGATTTTTCTCCAAACAAATTTATTTATCGATAATAAATATCGATTAGCAATTGGTGATCTGGCGAGAAGTGGGGGGGGCCCGTCGACCGTTGGGCCCCCTAGGCACGTGCCCAAATTGTCTAATGGGTAACAAGTGTCTGGGTCACACTACTTGGATGAAAATCACAAAAGGAAGATGTAAAATAACGTGATTGAGTAGAATCGGTTCGAAAAAAAGGGAGGGGCTTAAGACTTTGGTTATGCGCGGACAGTTAAGTTTTCGGCACGAGTCAGTGACGGCGGTGGCTGTGTTTGACTCCCCCCACCTATATTCCTTGTGCTTACAATCATGACATGAAACGTTGGAGAAATGGAATGAAATTGTCGACGAAATGGGATGTTGGCGATTTGGGGTATCCGGTAGAACGTATTGGCTCTGATTGTAGTTCCATTATTTAGAAACCCTTTAGTAATAATATCATTTACCTATTTTTAAATTCAATATGATAGATTAATTTGTGTTGGAACGATGTAGACCTGCTGGGGCAATCTCTTTACATCTTCTGTCTGGCACTTGATAATTATATATTACATACAATATTTATAAATTCAATTACCTCGTTTTATTGACGGTATAATCTACATTCTACGACGTGTAAATTTATGTATATTTTGCAAAAAAATATTTCTGTTAAAAATAAATAAAAATGATACGTATCTATTACATAAAAATTTATATTCAGTAGATATTATGTTGTATTAATATAAGTTATAGTAATATTCACTAATCAATAATAACTAAACACAATGGCAATTATTTTAGTGCATATTAATTGTGAATAAATATTATTATAAAAATTATATTATAATCAAATATAGTGGTTAATTGTATTGTGAAATGTTGATATTAAAATTAGTGTAAGAACATTTTGTTTATGATCCATTAAATTTGGTGTCACACTACTTTGGTAAAATTATTAATATGGTGCAGTAACTACATAGTAACTCAAAATAAATTACGAAGACTGGCTTGTAGGATCCTTTATTATTAAACAGCTTCTGAAAAATAAAATATTTGTTATTATAGATGATAATTAGGTTTGATATTATGTTTTCAATGTTTTTATTTTAAATAAGCTACTGTAATATTATGACCGTTTATCAATTTAAAGAAGCCACCAATTGCAATCGACCGGATGAGAAATAAAATGAACGAACGAGACAATAATATTTTGCTATCGTTTCAAGAGTTCGAATGTCATGTACTCACGTACATAATATTATAGTCTATAAAATATTTTCTTACCTCCTGATACTTCGTCTTTTCTTTGTTTCTTTTTTTCTTTTTTTTCTTTATTTTCTTTCCCTTCTTTCTTTCCTTTCTTTCCTTTCTTTTTTTTCTTCTTTTCCTTCTTTTCCTTCATTTTCTTTTCATTTAATGTGGGATCTGCTGTATCTTCAGAATCATTCTGAGTCCCGTCCCCTTTTATTTTTCCATATACTTTATTAACTGTGGATCCTGTGGCATGTTTTAGGGCTGTTCCATAATTACGTGCAGTAGAAGAAATTCCTCCAACTGTTATCTTGGGTTTTTTTGAAATCTCTGAAACATCATTTAATTTAGTTTTTATCATCCACGGCACGCGAAAAACCGATGTACATAGAGTGGCTGGCGATCACTGTTGTCTAATAGATTAATTATTTATCTAGATACTTCGTCTAGATAAATATTTCATATTATCTTTATGATGGCTCAGGGTCGTGATCGCGGTCGGGGGGGGGACAACAATGTTAACAAGTGTAAACCCTTTGAGTTAATGCGAATTTTGAAAAATGCTAAGTATATAGTACTATCTAGAGCCGATGTTTGAAACAAAAAGTGATTGATCGAGGCTCTTGGATCAATATTTCTATAGACAAAAGTGTTTAAAGAACGGAAAAAATATAAGCTTAATTAATTAGGTATTACAGCAATAATGTATTTATTTTTCTAGGACCCAAATTTTCAAATATGAAATTTTATTTCACAGTTTTAGAAAAAATTCAAAATAGCCATTTTGTGAATTTGATTTTCCACGATTTATTCAAGTTTACAAATTATTTTGTCAAGCACGTTATAATTATGGTAATATTATGACTTATTTAACAATATTATTAAATTATTCGAAAATTTAAACAAATTTATGACAATACGAAGAGAGAAACGTAATACGGTCTGTAGACTCACCTTCCTCCTTTTTTATTAGCTCCTCCTCGCCGTTTTTCTCCTTCTTCTTGCTTTTTTTCTCCTGCTCCTCGCCGTTTTTCTCCTGCTCCTCGTCGTTTTTCTCATGCTCTTTGTGTTTTTTCTCCTTCTTCTTGCTTTTTTTCTCCCCCTCCTCGCCTTTTTTCTTCTCCTCCTCCTCCTCCTCCTCCTCCTCCTCCGACGACGATGACGACGATGCTTCTGATTTTCCATTTTTTCCCAACTTGCTTTCATAAAATTTCTTCGTTTTCTCAGCAGTGACCTGTGACGCGGCTACTGTAGGCTCAATCAAATTGTGTCTAATGGCAGCTGGTACCTTGGATTTTGGACTAACCTCTTCGAACATAACCATGAAAACAATAAATTATATAATAAAAACATAAATTATATATGGAGCATTCCGGATAAAATTGCGGGGCGTCGACTTAACCCCCTTGAATTTTGATGACTATTTCATAGTAAAAATAAATGTAAAACAAACATTTTATTCATATTTCTAAAAATGGAAAAAAATTAGAATTTTTTTCAAAATTTAAAATTTTTGAAAAAAAAAAAAAAAACGGCGAAATTAATATTATACTATAGTTATGAGTAGAAAGAAAAAGAAAAAATATCAATATCATTGATTTTTTTTTTTTCAAAATTAAAAATTACGAAAAAAATCTTATTATAGTAGTCTCATTTTGGATATATGATTAATATGTTTGTTTTGAGTACCCAATTCTATATAAAAGGCCAAATTTACTTGAATATACTTCGCTTTCAGAGTGGGGTATTTCATGGTGGGTGTATTGAATTTTAAAGAAATGATTAATCATTTTATCATTAAAAAAGGTTCTGACCAGAGTTTCTGCAAATTATATGTTAACACTTATAGAGAATTGTGTTACCATGTCACCATGGTTACAGTGGTTATCATGGCCACAATTTTTTGTGAAAGTTACTACGGTTACCATGGTCACAACAGTCGCAAAAATGGTGTTAATGTTGTAGCGAATAAACTAAAGGTCTACGCAGAAACGTTTTACTGAAGAAATGATTGATCGTTTCTTTAAAACGCAATGCACCCACCAAAGGCATCCCACCACCTGAGAAGTGAAGAATACCAATGGCGTATGTACGTAGTAATCAAGCATAATAATTAATTGGCCTCGTCTACCTGCCTTCAGTGTATTATCGGATACACTAAAATTTTGTAAGTGTATATAATATTTGAAAACGACATTTAATATTCACTACGTGACATAAAAACAGTCAACGAAAACGTTGATTGCACATAACAATATCTTTCCCATTAATTTGCATATAAAGAAATCGCACAGTCATTACAGAAAACATTTGACATGTTATTGTGATATTATTTATTCGGAGAGATACGCGACTCTCATATCAAGTCTTAAAATTCAACATATTAATTATATATTATATATAACTGTATTTTTTTTTTTTAGTGATTTCAAATCCTAATTAATACATCTTTTTTTAATATATTGCGATAAATGTAATGCGTACACTAACCTAGAGACATTTTAATTTAAATCAGAATACTTTTTCATGTACTAATAATAATTTATTCAACTCGATACCATAAATGCGTATAGAATTACGATTAGGTGGTGTTAACAATGCCAATAACATTTCAGTTAAAAGGTAAAATCTTACCAATGCTGTATTTTCTATGATTTTCGTTTAGTCTATCTGCAACATTTGATCCGAATTGCCTTATTCCGTTTCCTACTGCCTTCGATCCTCTCGTAATAATTTTTATGGGCTTACTATTCATGGTGTTTTTAACGTTTATCAAAAAAGGCGCTGTTTCCTTTTCTGTTAATATAAGACATCTCGTTATAATAATAACCACTCGTAATGATAACTAATATCAAACACTATAAGAGGTGCGTGTTATTGGTTCAATACTATGACATTTCCTCTGCATTCCAACAGTCGTTAATTTAGTGGAAATAACCAATCCGATATACTACACATAATAATATTATAATGACTATTGTCGTGCATTGTTTCTAATTAAATCTACGACTATGGTTAGCATCACGAAAAGTCAGTGAGGTCAGTAAGTTTTCCAGTGGTTCTCAGATCGCCTGTACATTCGAAATCGATAAATTTGAATATTGTACAAAAAAAAAATATCAATAAACGAAACCTCGAACGAAAATGTTTTGAAAATAAATGAAGACGGCGAATATCATAAATTAGGATCAAATATACGTACTTCATGAGAATGTGAGAACTCTCTACTTTTAACAATTTAACAAAACTCTTATGTTTATATACATCAAATTTGGTACATTTGAAAAATGAATTACGTCTTGTTGTTGATAATCTATTTTTATTTTATCTATTTGCTAATATATTAATTATGATATAAAATGTTATTACTAAAATTAGTAATTTTATATGAATACATAAAATTTTAATATTATATCATATAATTTATCAAATGTATACTGTTATGTGATTAACGTTGCTATCATCACATTTTGGACGAAATAAACTCCGGTAAGAAGTATAGCACAACTACACTAAAATGCTGACTAAGAACTGCCCTACAACGGAAAATCATGTTTTTAGATTTTTTCTTTTTCGCCAAAGTATCATTATTTTATTCTGTTTATCTTAAATAATACTAGTAACAAATAATTCAAAATAAATTTTATGAATAAACGTATTATTATTATTTTTTTTTTTGTATTCAATCAATAATTATTGTTTTCAGATTTTATACCATTTCTAAGCATATACTACATCTTACATCTACATTTTACTTTACTTTAATTTTTTTTTTTTTTATCTATTAAATAAAGAAAATGAAAATATAATAAATGAGAAAAAATATTGGAAAAATGTCCCAAAATTTTTTATTCACATTTTAAATTTCTTTTGCGCCAAAATGTTTCTCATAGTATTGTTTACCCATGTTTAAATTTTCATAGAGTTTGGATCAAAAAATGTGATGGTTTCTGAGTCCTTTTGCCAAATTTTGTTTAGTTTTTCCAAAAAGAAAAAAAAAATTTTAAAATTGATTCAAAAAATTTAAAAAAATGAACTCTCTAAAGTACCAACTATAGGCAACTATCGGTTTCAAAAAGTTGCTTTTTGAGACTTTCGAACAAGTATTTCTATATGAAAAAGTGCTCATAGAAAAAAAAAAAAATGAAAAATAAATAAATATCATTGTAAAAACATTAGCTTCTTCACTTCGTTCAGAATCTAAAACGTGCGTGCGTGAATATGTTTAAAATATGAATAAAAAATAATAATAAAAATAATAAAAAAAACTACATCTTTAAAGGACTACTCACTGGCAGGTTCATTTTCTTTATTACTTAATGTATCCTTATCTAGTTTTTCAATAGTCAATGTTTTCGCTCCATTATCTTCCTGATTCTGTATACCAGCACTGTCTCCTTCATTTTGTATACCAGCATTGGTCAACTGCGAAAACTAAATTCAAATCGTATAAAATATCATTTTTATTGCAAACATAATAATTTGGTTGTTAAATATTACATTTCTGTGAAAGAACAAAACTTGTTATGACTCACTAGTGTAATAGAGACTATTATGCAAATCAACCGGTTCAGTTGTTCCATTTTCACTCTGTAAACAAAAAAAAATTACCCAAACAACTGTAAGTATGTTTCGATCAATCGAAGATTTCTTTCACAGTTATAATCTGTAGAAGAGTACTTTCGCGAAGCTTTACCGCAAAAAAAAAAAACATAAATTTATTGAAGTACATAATTTTGTGTAATCTATTGAGATCCTTTTAGTTTTTCACGAATTAAATGTAATAATATGTTTTTAATGTTAAATTGTACAGGTCAAAGGGGATTGAAAACTTTCCGAAATGTACGCTTTTGGCAAAAACAATTTATTACGTTATCAACAAGAATATTAAAATATTGTAATATATTTTTAATAATATTTGAAAAATAACCACGACGAAAAACGCGTAGGTTTGTTCAACTTTAAAAACTTATAATAATTGAAATATCATTTTTGTTTTTGTTTTTTTTTTTATTCTTGTACCAATGTACCAAGCATTTTACGTATAATATTATTATATAGATAGTTTTAGGCAATTGACAAGTTCGAAAAATTACACAAGATTCGATAGTAAAATGAAATTAAACGACAGTAAAAACATGAAAAGTCCTTACTTGACAAAATGACAAAATGGCATGTATTATTATAGACGTTTAATGATAATCTAAACACATACAGTTACGAGGTATAGCGGTGAAATAACAAAATAAATGAACGTAATATATATTTTTTTTTTAATTATATTTTTTTATTCGCCTCGCAGTGAAACAATTAAGTGTACCTAATTACCACACATTATAACAATAAAACACTCCTCGTAGTAATTATTATATTTTTTAATTTGTTGCAAAACATATTTTGTTAAAAAGAGCTGTTGTATGTTACGTATAGGTATTTCTGAAATTTTGAATATAAGTACAGAAAAGTTCTCGAATCTGTTGAATATATTATTTTGTTAGTGCGGGACTGCTGTTTTCTACCTAATTAAATACAGAAATCTTCAATTCTCGCAGCGTACATTAACGTGTGTGAAGTCAGCCCCCCCCCCACCAATTTCGTGTAATTTCAAAGCATTTTGTAACCTATTCTATTTTAAATTTGTAACCGTTTGTAACCGACATTTTTGAATTTGTAACCACACCACCGAAATTAATTTATAATGAAAATTACCTCCACGATACCCCCTCCTCCACCTAAGTCAAATCAATTCAAAATTAATTGTAACCTGAATTAGAGCGAGGGGCCAACATCACACGCGTCATAGATCATCCGTTATCACAAGACATTTCCGTCTGTTTTCGATAATACATTTTCGTAGGCATACGTACCAAGTAAAGATACAAAATGTGTCTGTAAAAAATTTCCACTTACCTATTACCAATTTGTTTGAAGTATTTGAAAATTGCAAAATTAAACTCTTTTTCGGATATTTCAATGAAATAAATAATTATATTTTTATAGACACAGATAATGTTATTATTTGGTATTGATTAGTGAAACTTAACAGCTGATTAAATTACTAAAGTGGTAAAATTCCTTATTTAAGATATATAGATGGAATTGTAACAAATTATTATCTTTACTCGGTGAAATAACAAAAAGCGATTTCTTTTTAACAAACAAACACAATATTTTATAATATTTGTTTTATCAACTTAAAGTAATCCGTGATGCACTCGTAGGGCGGGACCCGTTTCGCCCAAAAAACGACCGTACCCGTTTCGTCCAGACACCCGTTTCGACCGAATTTTGTTATTATAAGATTCCCGTTTCGCCCAAATTAATTTAAACCAATTTAAAATTAAGTTGGCAATGGTCGAGTCAAGTCAATATTTTAACATAATTTAGCGAACGCTAAGAAAAATTGTATCTATTTTATCGCAGCAACTAAGCACTGCACCGTCAAGGTAGCTTAGTACTTAAAATCTTATCTAGTATGATACCCAACTACCCTATACTTTACAAGACTTGTTATTATATCTTTATAGATAATACTTTACAAAGTTCAGTTGCGATATTGCAAACTCAAACTGTACTGCATTCGTTAAATATACCATTTTTATATATTTAAAATTTTCTTAACGCAAAGCAAATTCAAAGTTTTCAAAAATGTTTGGAAAATAAAGAGAATCGCCTCCTTGTGGTGTTCTCTGGGTGACACTAAATGATATTCAAAAATTACTATTTACTATGTAACTGATGTATCACGTATAATTAATGTGTTACATATATTGACATTTATATACTACATAATGTACTTGACTGAACTATTGTGCCAATTTAATTTTAAATTTATCTAAACTAGTCTGGGCGAAACGGGAATCTTATAATAACAAAATCTGGTCGAAACGGGTACGGTCGTTTTTGGGCGTTTTTGAGGCCTTCCCACACTCGGTATTTTTTAAAATTTTATCACATTTTAAAATCAAAGTGTATATGGTATACTAGAAAGTAACTTAAAAACCGGAAAAACGAGCACACATTTCATCTTTCCAAAAATAAATAAATTTATTAAAATACGTTCTGTGATTAAATCAGAAAATGAATTTTACTAAATCACTAAAAATTATATTTTATTGTTTTTACGATATGACGGAAATACACCGTAACATGACGCTAGCTTGGCCGGTTAGTATCCGGTGCTTGTTGACATATCCGTTTAGATCAGTGGTTCTCAACCATTTTAAAGTCACCGCCCCCCTGAAGAGCAAAATATTTTTCAACGCCTCCCTTAAAAAATAAATGAATAAAAATATTGTGTATTATTTGAAAAGTGTATAACTGAAAACTTAATAGAAAATACATGTATATAATTGGTATTCATAAAGTTGAGCTGGCTTTTCAAATCTCATTAGTTGAATGTTCAATCAATTCTTGAATCTGTTAATCTGTTGTTTCAATGTTTATTGAAAACATTCAGAAAAAACACAATTACAGATAAGCCATGGAGTGTCGTTCAGCGGTGTATCTGTATTTCATTTTTTATATTTCTTCAACATTTATCGCCCCCGTTGAGAACCACTGGTTTAGATGTATTCGGAATAATTCCAATATAGACGAGTATGAATATTTGATTCTAGAAATAGATGCAACCCATGTGTCCATATCTTACTTTGGCGCATTTAAATTGCATACTTTTGGTCCCTTTAACCAAACCAGTTCCACTTAAGTGATTTTAAAGTATAACTCGTTTAAATAAAATATAATCCACACGCAATTCACATAAGTGTTTGTATTATATTATTAACGTAAGTACGAGTTATTTTATAAATGCTGTTTCTATTAAAATTTAATAAACAGTTTACTCGCGGTACTGTTTTCAGTGTTTTTTCACTCACGGTAAAATATTTGTAGCTAAATTTTCTAACACTTTTTTCGTATTAATCTTCTTTTTCCTTTATTTGTTAGATAAAAAAAAAAAAAAAATTCGAAGTAAAATAAAGCAATGTATAGACGAGAAAGCCGCATACACTTTGCAACACGGATATTTTTCGTTCTTTCGGTCAGATACTCTTAGTAGGTGGTGTTGAAAATGACAATTTAATATTTTTCTTTATATTATTAATTTCTTTCGTTCAGAATCGTCTTTTTTTGGAGGAATGATTTGTTGTTCCTTTAAAATTCTACATAACCATCAAGAGTATCTGTCTCGAGAAGCGAAGAATACCCGTAGTGCAAAGTGTGTCTGGCTTTCTTGTTTATACTCTACTTTACTTTTCTTTTTTTTTTAAATTTAAATCGTATTATTTGGAATTACGTCTTTCATTTTATTTTAAATTATAAAACTATAACTACTCTATATTGACAATCTGTAAGTACAGATTAAATATTAATGCAGCATTTTTTCTTTTTTTAAATAGTATTCTTGAGTTATTTTGATTAATAGCATACTATATATATATATATATAATTAATGACTGCCATAATAATAGATATGATATTTTTATTTAAATTTTCTTAAAAGCCCTCCCTAAAATAAAATGCTGGGTGCACCCCTGCACCAGCTCCACACGACATGGTACACGCGCACACTGCGTAGCTGTAATACTAACCTTTAACCACAGAACTACTCTTATAACCACACAATACACTATCAAATAAAATAAATTAAATTGTTAAATATGTATAAATATGTATGTCTATGTTATATCATTATAACTATATATGAAATAATGTTTTAATTTGAATATTTAATTACTTACAGATTGAAATATATTATTGAATTAATTTGTTTAAATATTTTATGAACCCATATTTTTATGGTCCTATAATCTATGAGCAATGATATAATGTTTTAAAGGAATAACATTAATTTTTCATATTGTTACAGTATTACAAAAAACAAGTTACCAAAGTTCACTCTGCGAGTTTGCTAAGTCCCAGTTTTTAAACATATTTTATTTACCTGCCTAAAAAAAAAATATCCAACTATGTACAGTCAAATCAACAACCGTTGCTACGAACAACTGGTAACTAATGAACAAATGGAATTAATTAGGATATTATATTGTGTTTTAATTACATGTTTAAAACCTAAAATAATAAATTTTGTATAAAGACCTTTTGAAGTTAATTAATAAAAAAATGACGAGAAAAAAATTTAGAGTTATTTTTTTTGATACACTTCTAGAGAATCTCTGACTTCGTCAGTGTTGGCAACACTGTCCGTGACTGTAATAACCGTGATGACGTCAACGATGACGACGAGCAATGGGGAAAAAATCTACACTAGGTAAAGAAAATGGTAGAGATTAATAAATTTTGGGGATCTCTGTGGTGGTTAGATTGGTCTCTGGTTCGATAACCATCACAGAGCGCTCAGAAATCGAACAAACCTTAGTTCTAAACACTCGGGGGACACGACTTACAACTGGGCAACGCTTAAATAATACGGACAATGGTAACTCTTAGATTTTGGACACTGGTCACTATGGCTGGATGACTGGTTATGTGGTATTGGCTGTCTAACACACAACCTCCTTGTGCTGGCGCATCTATTAAAAAAAAAAAAAAAAAAAAAAAAAAAAAAAAAAAAAAAAAAAAAAAAAAAAACAGAGCAAAACGAACACAATAAAATTGTCAGATTAAGAAGAGGCAAACAAGACGTATATGTATATACGACGTGAAATATAATAATAATAATAGATAATAACTCACACGACGCAGAAGTTGGTAACTTGATATTTTTATTTGCTAAGAAAATATGATGTCTTTGTACGTACAATATTACAATATTCAATTGCGCCACAGTGACGAGTAAAACGATTGAAAACGGGGTTCAATTATTAATTCGCGATATATTATCTATTTTATTATAATTAATTAACATTGCCGCGCGTATTGGCAGACTAAAAAATCAATAATTTCGACTACGAAAAATATATGCCACGAACGAAATGAAAAAAATGTTTACGTGGCCGCAATGGCGAACGGTAAACGAGGTAAACAGGTAAAAATAAAAAATTACATATTATTATTGATGATGATAATGACAGAAAAAGAACGAGCGTTTAACCGTTATTACAAATTGAAAAACAGCATATGGTACAAAGGCAAAGACAATACATATAAAATAGGTAACGACAATAATAGTTACAGTAATAATAACAATAATGTACTACGACGAGACGAGGAAGCCATTAAGGGGAACGAATGTGGCTATTTATTTAGGGGCTAAAGTATGCAGTTTATATACACTAAAATAAGATAATATGGATTAGTGTTTTTACATATCCATACATGAGGTGTATGATGTATAGGGAAATAACTTAAAAATCTGCAAAACGAGCGCCCTGTGGCATTTTCAGATAAAAAAAAAAGTAATAAATTATTGTTAAATAATAACAATATTCAAGTACGTTCAATAGTGAAATCAGAAAATGCTAACATATTCCAGTTAAATTTAATCTGAAAAAAAAATATTTAACTGAATTCAAATTATTATTTATCATGGTTACCTAAGCACATAAAAATTTACAGCCCCCGAAGTCCCATCAACAGAGGCAATCGCTCACCCTGGCCCCTCTATATACGGGCCTGCATGTCACTAACAGGATATAAATAAATGTAAAATAAAATATTTTCAACAACTATGTTTTGAGTATTAGTTTAAAACTGTGTTCGAAACTCACAGAAATAAAAAAAAAACAGTGTGTTTTAAAAAAGACTTAAAAACAACTGTTTTAAACTATCTAGTTTTAAAAATGAGTTTAAAAACAATGTTTAAAACACAATAAACTATCATCATATAATTTTTTTTGTTGTTCGTCATTATCATTTTCTAAATGATAAACATGAGTAGTCTTCACTTTTTACTTTGATTAAATTGCGGGCATTAATGAAAACTTTCTAACACTTTATAATTTGTATACTATACAGATTATTATATTATATTATATTTTATAATCATATTATATTATAAATTAGATTTAAGGTGAACGGTGATGAATATTGTTAATTACTTAAGTACTCTTAAAAAAAATTACCTTAAAATAAAATGTTTTTAAGAATTTCACGATTTCATAACACGTTTTTTAAATAGGTATAATTACAAATGTCAATGTGGTTATACTATAATATACAATTAAAATGATAATGCATTGTCCATCATAATTATATGTATATGTGTGTATATATGCACATAAATGTATAAATACAATTAACTCATTCTATTATTGGTAACTAAGAATCTATGACGTATAAATATGTCAATTTGGCAAAAAAAAAAAAAGAAATAATTATTACCATAATAATATTTAATTGTTAAAAAGAAATAACAAACGATGCGGGGGACTAGTACATAGACATGTATGTTCGGTAGGAATATTAAAATAATATAAATTTTAGTAATATTAATTAATCAATTAAAATTAAACATATTAATATGGTTATTATATATTGTGTAAGTATAGTCTGTGATTGTTTTGTGAAATGGTGGATTTTTGTAAAATTTTGTTCCATTAAATTTGGTGTAACATTATTTTGGTAAAAATATTAACATCATGCAGTAACTCACAAGTGTACATAATAACTAAGTATAAATTATAAAGACTCGCTTTTAGGACACTTATTTTTTGTTCACCTTCTGGAAAAAAAAAAAACAATAATAATAATATTTGTTATTCGCAATGGTAATATAGAATATACATAAATCATTGTTGGAATAAAGTCACTAACAGATATTTACAAATTACAGTTAATTAGGTATAATATGTTTTAAATATTTGTATTTTAAACGATTAACTGTAATTATTATCGTTTATCGTTAACTGACTTGAAAATGTAACGCGTACACTGCCAATAGACCGAAGGAGAAAGAAAATGGACTAATGAGACTTTGACGAAAATCAATCTGTTATTAGGTTTGATATGTTTTAAATATTTTAAATGAACTGCAGTAATTTTTATCGTTTACCGGTTTAAAAAAAGCTAACTGCTATTGATTGGATGATAAATACAAATATGATGATAAATAAAATAAAATTCCTATACTAGATCTGTATAAATTTTCGGTCTTGCACCATGGCGGACTTCGGCGGTTCGTTTATATTATGTGATATGATAAGAAAAAGAATTACATGTATTCAGAATTGATAAGAATGGTATAATTGCACAAAAATAAGATGAAATCAATAAGATGAAATAAGATGGCTCAGTCATTTGGAACCCATATCAATCTACTTTAATAAAAAAGTTAGAACGTATACAAAATCGACTTTTACGGGTACTTGCTTACAAAACAAACATAATAGACACACCCATTGAACTAGCTATACATTTTAATATCGAAACATTGGAGAAGAGAAGAAAATATAATGATGTTCTTTGGTTATTTAAACTGCTAAATTATCAAATCGATTGCCCTGAATCAAAGTCTCAAATACCTATAAATGTACCTAATGTAAATACTCGTGTAACTCAATCTTTCTATACAAAAACATCTTTCTATACAAAAACATTCCGTCAAAATTATAGTCTTTTTGCTCCGATTAATTAATAGAATGCTAGTTACAAGTAATTCTATAACTCATTTTGATTTTTTTAGTAACAGTCCAACCAAGTTCAAATCTTTAATTTATTCATAAATAAATTTTCAACTTATTCATAAATAATTTTAAATGTTTGCCTTATCATCTTATTGTTATATTTATGCTTATTATTGTGTCTATCTCTTTTATTGTAATTAAGTAGTATAAGTAATCGTATTATCATATTGTTCATAGCTAATAAGTATTATTCTACACCATCTGTACTGAGCCCTAATAAGGGCGTTTATTATTAATAAATAAATAAATAAATGCACAAAAATAAGATGAAACATTGAAATGTACACAAATCGCCTAACTAATAAAGGAGAGTCTCTATCGCGTTTTACCGATCGTATCCATGTATCTATTATCTATGCAAATACTATAGATCAGCAAACGGGACACTCTTATGATGACGTTTCTGGCGACGCTGTTATCTATTATCTATGGCTGGCTGTAGCACAGATAAGCGCTCAATTTTATCAGACGCGTATGGCAACGCACTTTGGGTTTCTAGATAAGCGGTTTAATAAAATTGATCGCTTTGTCGTCACCATTCATGAACGGAGTGACCCGTATTCTAATATACAGAGGTGGATTTTCTCTCTTCGGGCACCGTAGGCAGCTGCTTGGAGAGGCAAAGTTTGAGGGGTGGAAAATTCTGTAGTGTTTTGGTAAAAAAAAAAAAAAAATCAATCGGAGGTGGGTAGTGTAACTTAGGCCTCGGTCAGTTGGGTCCCCGAGATAAGAAAAAAAAATTATCAAAAATTTCATGGAATAAACGCTTAAATTGGTACCGAGCGAAAAGCAAAGTTATCAACTTTGAAAAATTAAAATTTCCAATCCATTCAATCCCAAATTCTCCAAAAACTTTAAAAAATGATATGCACAGCAAGCCGAGAAATATTTTTGATTTGTGGAGCGTAGCGAGTAGACCAAACACCTGGTAAACAATAAAGACTGTGGTACCATAATATTATGATTACATATCGGTTAAATAACGGTCATTCTATAATTTCGACTGACGGATGAATAATGTATCTGCAGGTCTTGGACAAGGGTGAGAAATTCATATTATACTCAAAAATCGTACTGGAACTATTTATACAATGCCCGATGGTTGGTATTTATTTGTAATATTTTTATTTGAGGTTAGAATTCAAACTCTTGATTAGGACTATAATTTCTTATCACGGGGCCTAACTACCCCCATCCCTCGTAACTTGTTTGCCTATTATATAGGGGTGGGAAGTTTTTGGTGCCTATAGCTGTAAAAAAGATAAATCCACCTCTGCTAATATATACGTATTTATATTGTATAATAATATGTCATATTCGAGACGTATTCGCGAGTCGTCTCGAAATTTTATGACAATAATTATTCGAATAGAAACGTAGTGTGCTCGGGGTAATTTCACTTTCCTCGGTCGTTGCTTCTACCGCCGGTGCTGTTGTATTTTTCGACAGCATATGTTGCACCGTATTATAAAGACCCCATGCTCTCTTCACGGCCACCTGTGATGCAGCTACGGCGGGATCAATCATGTTAAATTTAATGGCATTTGGCACCACGGAGTTTTCATTGACTGTTGCGAGCGAAAAATAAAACAACGAATTACATAGATATTATAATATAATATAACATATATATATATATATATGTATGGGATATTCCTGATCAAATCACGGGGTTCTCGGTCTAAACCCCTGTGATTTTGATGATGAATTGATTTTATAGTTCATTTTGAATTAATAATACACCTAGTTTTTAAAAATTTCTCCTCAAACCGACCTTTAGTATTTTTAGTATTTTGAATTTAAATTGAGCACAAAGATGAAAATTTTAAAATTTTGAAATTTATTAATTTTTATTTATTTATTTATTATTTTTTTTTTTTTTGTATAGAATTGATTACAGACGTATGGGACAAGTAGAATTAGAATTTTTTTTTCAAAATTTTTAATATTTGAAAAAAAAGAAAAATCGACAAAATCACTATTTTACCATGGTTTTGAACACGACCAGAAAAAAAGAATAAAAAAAAAGGAATAATAAAATATTGATTTTATCGATTTTTTTTCGAAAACTTGAAATTTTCAAAAAACTCGATTACCTAAGAAAGGTATACGATTGCGATTAGCCGTGCTAAAGTACAGCAGCAACATTTAAGGTTATAAATTAAAATCTCACTTGGGCCGGTTTGTTGATAATTTTCGTATAGTTTGTCTACGAATTCGTCTCCTAAATTCTTAAATTCATTTCCAACAATCTTTAATCCCGTCGCAGCTAATTGCACGGGTTGACTGTTCAATGCACGTTCGACGTTCACCAAATAAGGTGCTTTTGGAACTGTTAATTAAAAAAAAAAAAAAAAACGTCGCGTTATAATAACCGTTCAAAATAACAACAGGTAATAACGACCACTAATTAAAGATGTTTGCATATAGATATAATATTTATATGATTTGTGCTTTCCTCAATAAACTAATATATAAAATTTATGATAAATATTGAAATCATTTAGAAAAATGCCAATAAACCTGAGGAACCTCAAACTTTCTCGGACGAAAATGTTTTGAAAATAGTTGAGAATGACTTTTAGCTGATTTCATAAATTAGGATGAAATTTCCCATCAGCTACGAAATATTATTTCAACATTTTATTGGATTTAATTAACTAAAGTTTATTAAAACGAGTAAATTGTTATTATTTTTTTTTCCAATTGGTATTACTGCTGGAAGGCATTTGCCGCCTGCAATTTTATGATTGATCTTACTTTATGATTGAGATCCATGTGTTGTCTATGGCGAGAAAATTGTTTAATATTATTACTACTTATAATAATAAGTGATGATTAATAATATAATAGATAACCACGGAAGAACCATTATTATGTTTACTTTGGGGCTCTTCTGGATTGCAGTTTGGAGTTAAATGTCCTATCCATTATGACGAACTATCTATGAACACACCCAAATTATACCATATGGAGGAGCACTTTTTAATTTTGTGATAAAACGACCGAATTCAGTGTGACCAAATTTGAGGAAACAAGTCATAATACCTTTTCGTGTATTTATTAAATTAAACAATTGTCGGCATGTAAACCAAATGAAAGGGAAGGATTAGTGAATTTATCTGGAGTACAAGAGAATCATCACAAAACGATAAAAGTCATTGATTTGCAGTCGAAAACAATATTACATCTTTTAAAGAATTTTTCTTTCCTTTTGTGGTCAGATTTTTGTCGGTTTTTCATTTTTGAAAATTATTACACGACTTGAGTATAGGGGAAATGCGTCATCTTGTTAATGTTTTCTGCGCAGTAAACGTGCACGTGTCAATGTGTCGTATTCGAGACTTATTTGAGCGTCTCGATAATTCTTATAACAATACGAAAAGAGAAACGTAATATTATGCTCTGTAAGCAGCTCACTTTCCTTTCGCTTTTTTTTTTCTTCCGACGACGACGAGGACGACGACGACGACGACGACGACGACGACGACGAATCTTTCGCTTTTTTCGGTCCAGTATATTCGTTTACCGTTTTCTGCACCGCGCCATAAAAATTAAACAGTCTTTTCGAAGCTACCTGCGTCGCGGCTACTGCAGGATCGAACATATTGTATTTGACGATATTCGGCGTTATGGAGTTGTGATGACCTGTTGAGTACACAAATTTAAAACAATAAATTAAGTCGATATAATATGTAAAGCGTTCCAAGTGATATCGTGAGGTGGTCGGCCTGGCCCCCAAGAGATTAGCTGATTTCATAGTTCATCATTTTGGACTAAAAAAAAGTTACCAAACTTTTGAAAATTTTTCAATTCGCCGCTATCATTAATATTTTGAATTTAATTTAAACGCGAAAATGGACGTTTTCGAAAGACGTTTATATAAAAACAACACAGTAGTCTGCATTATCTAAACGACTTGTGAATAATAATATGTTTATTGTTGTACTGAAAAAAAGGTCCGTGAAGTAGAAATTTTAATTAAGTGGTCCCGAATTTGAAAGAGGTTAGACACACTTGGCGTATACTAACTTAGAGACATCGTAATATTAGAATAAACATTTTCGTATATTAATAATAACATATCATATGACGTGCGAATGATAGTTGTCGAGACTAAAAATCTATTTAAATCGATCATAAAAAATATTTAACGATTAGTCGCGCTAAAGTACAATAGAGCATTTAAGTCGTCAGTTAAAATCTTACTATGGCCGTTTTTAAGATGATTTTCGTTTAATCTCTCTGTGAATTCGTTTCCCAAAGTCTGGAATTGATTTCCAACCATCTTCATTCCCGTCACAGCTAGTTTCACGGGTAGACTATTCACGGCATGATCGACGTTCACCAAAAAAGGCGGTATTGGGGACATGAGCTTTTTTGGACCTGTTAATATATAAAAAAAACGTCACGTTATAATAACCATTAAAGATAATATGTGATAACAACCACTAGTTACACAGATGTTTATGTGATTCAATACATAATATATGATATTATAATAAAAGTTAGCAACAAATTATAAGTAAATAGTTAATTATCTTAATCGTTAACGCTTAATAAGCTGTTACTTTTATGGTATTTGTTTACTATATTCATTATTCACCATTTATTTATTTTTTTTAATTTTTCTGGAAGAACTAGAGGCAGACCCGTCCCCTCTTAATGGACGCCAATGACAGCACACTCGCACTACAATACTGATTCAATCAGTGTTTCCCAACCTCTTTGGGAGGTATGTACACATTGCTGGGAAGACACAGGCCGTATGTTTATAAAAAAAATTAACTATTTTCAGATTCATTAGAAATATTTATGGTTGGGGTCAGGTTAAATTGTCAGAAAACAATATCACGAAATCAGAATTATATTAGATGAAAATCAACAAAAACATCGTAATATCAAAATTATATTTTCATTCGAAAAATGGTAATTTTTTTTTTTTTTTTTATTGTTATCTCTATTACATTTTTGCTGATAATAGGTAAATGTTTAAAATATAATCCTTCTATTTTCGGAGTAATGACTAAATAACAATAATATAATCAATTAGTTATGAAACGACATTTTTTACCATTTTCACATTTTTCGGTAGATTTTGAAAACAGATCTAAGCATTTTGAAAAACGACCTGTCTAAAATACTACAAGAAGCCGGTTTTAATTCAAAAAATTGGAATCCCTATGAAAGATTTGTATAAATATTTTTTTACGAAGCATTCTTTGCATAACAAAAAAAAAGACAATTGTAAATGTACTAACTTTTTTGCTCCACTGGGAATCTAAAAAATTGTGCAGTATTTAGGTAGATACATTTATACATTTATAATTTTCAATACATTAACGTTTTTAACTAAACAGAAGTTGTTAGTTCATATAGTACCCAGTTACTATGTAGAATAATTAGTTAAAATATTAATTGTTTCTGTTAATTTAATACATTAACTGAAAAAGTCCGTCATTTTATAAAATAACTAGTTTTTTTTTATTTTTTTTAAAGAATAACAGAATTTCATACTTTAATGCTAACGTATATAAAGTGAAACCTGTCTTCAGAGGACTCTTAATAAGATGGAATCCTGCCCTGTGTGGAAATTTATTTTTGTTTTTTTTTTTTTTTTTGTTTAGTTACACGGGAATCTGTATAAAACGGAAATTTTATCGGTCTCATACAATTTCACTTAAGACGGGTTTAGCTGTATATATTGATAAATTTTAATGTGCACCAAACAAATCACTAGGATACACAAGGTATGTATGATGGTCCACGTATACTTCACATTATCTCTCTCTCTCTCTCTCTCTTTTTCTATCTTTCTCTCTCTCTCTCTTGAACGTTATATGATCAGCGCAAAATGTAATAAGCAATAATTGAAATAAAAAATTCCGAGTTTCTATTATTTTCCATTATATCCAGACTAATAATTTTCTTGTAATCGGTTCAAAACTCGTACGGTGGGAGATTTGATCACGAAAAGGGGTTTACCGGCACGCTGTATTCCATATAGTTCCACCCTTCACGACCTTTCGCCGTTTGATCGTTTTTGTGCATTTTTGCTTTCACGATAAGGATCACTGATAATCACTGATAAGGAACTGTTATCATACTTTAAAATTAATGCTATTGTTTTGGTATATCTTATCCAATAAATGATAATATGAAAACTTAAAGTGGTACCAACCAAATAAGAAAAATAATTTTATTTTTATCCAAATGGTCACTCTTAGCGTATTCCATTTGATTGCTTCAATTCACTATACGTAACAGTATACGGTATGTCCCCTCTATATATTTTTTACTCTATGATGTACAGGTATTTTCATATTTTCAGTGCATACGTAAGCGTATATATATATTTTTGGTTTTAAGCGCGTTCAGACCCAATCCCTGTCGGTGGACAATAACGTACATAAAATTTAACAACGAGAAATTATGCATTTCGGTATACTTAAACGTAACGACAACTACAGAATTTTCTATTTTGGATACCGCGTCTTTCGATAACGCTTGGCGTCAAAACGTCACAACATTTTGTTACGAAAAACCCGAATAAGTGTATTCTCTTGTCTGCGAACGTGCCTGTTTTGTGGTGCAACAGTTTGTCGTTCAAGCGCTCGTAGCGAAATTTGTATTTGCATACGAGTGTTTTTAGTAAATATTCAAAGACTTTTGGTTTGCTTCGATCAAAATACGTACGTTAAATCGTTTGTTCTTGCTGGTAATAATGCTATAGTTAGAAAAAAACAAAAAAAAAAAAAAAAACGCGCGTGTACATGCGTTTAAAAAGCGAATAAAAATAAATTAATTAATTAAAAGAATACATTTTTAATTTATGATATTATATTCTCACCGTCGTCGTCGTTCTGAGCAGAGTCATCGGCATTTGTCGACTGCAATAACTATAAATGCAAACCATATAAGATGTTATTTTCGTTATAAACTTAATAATAATATGGTCGTTAATTATTAATATTATATTGTTGTAAAAGAAAACAAAACTCGTTATGACTCACTAGTGTAAAACACACTATTAAGCAAAACAGCCGGATCCGCAGTTCCATTTTTACTCTGAAAACAAAACAAAAAAAAAAAAACACAAACAACCTGTTAGCACGTTTTGACGAGTCTTAAGTTTTCGCGCAAAGATCAATAATCAAGAGTAATTTCTTGAAGTTTCACGTGAAAAAAAAACACACATAGATAGTTCTTAATTTATTATGAATAATTATTTGAAATTAAAACACAGATAGTAATCAATTTGATCATAAACGACACACCTACACACATTGACGTGATATTTATAAATTATAAATATTTTATACCATCATCGAATCCGTTGAAACGCTTTTAGGTTTTCGTGAATTAAACGTAATACGTTTTAATATCATTGTGTTTAAGTAAGAGGAGAAAAAACTTTTATCAAAATGTACATTTATCACAGAAAAAAAAAAAATACAATACAATAGTGTCGACAAGTAAAATCAGGTAATAATATTATAATAATCAAATAATATCCACGACGGAAAACGTTTAGACTTAAGCCTTTAATATTGGAATACTACTTTTTTGTTTTTAAAATCACACAAGATTGGATCGTAAAATAAAATTGAATGGAGTTAAAAACGTAAAAACTCTTACTTGGCACAACGACTGGTGTATGCACGTTTTTATAATGATTTGAACACAACAGGTGCCAGATATAACTCTGTGCAGTGAAACGAACAAAATAAATGAACGAAATGTATACATTTTTTTTTTTTTTAAATGTAAGTTATTATTCGGTTTGCGTTGAAATAATTAGGTATGATAGACATTAACACACATTGTGACTATAAAAACGCTACGCAAAACAATTATCTTTTTTTAAAATTTTTTGCGAAACATTTGTTTAAAAGAACTACTGTATTACGTATTGAAATTTCTGAATTTAAAATATGTAAATAGAGAAAAGTTGTCGTATCGGTTGAATACATTATGATATTAGCAGGGATTGGATATTTTCACCTAATTAAAAAATGAAATCTTTAATTATCGCATTGGATTATCCTTTATCGTGACTCGTATCCGTATTTTACACTGTTTAAGTCGTAACTCGTTTTCCTAAGGTCTACGTGCCACAATTAAACTTACAAAATGTTTTCATTGGTAAATAATTTCCATTTGCCTATAACAATTTGAAAAATTTGAAAATTTAAAATTTAACCCTTCTTCAAATATTTCAATGAAAATTATGGAATATATTTATAGATACTGAGTGGAGCGAAGAAGCTTATGCAGTGGAGGAATCAGGACTGAAATTCAGGGGGGAGGGACGATTTGACAAAAAATAAATCAAATTGGTACATTTTCACACTTTTTAAAAGTTCCGGGTGGGGGGGGGAGCTTATGAATTTACCATGATGTTTATTTTTTTTTTTTCAGTTCTGAACTTTACCCTGACCCAGATCCCCAAAGCAAGACCATGCGACTATCTACCTTTAACCATCTTCAACAAAAAATAATTATTATAGTTCGCAATAGTAAAATATTTCATACTAGTCATAAAATATAACACACTAATAATATATTATATTTGCTCACAAATAAAATTTTATCACTTTGTTACATGTAGTTTTCGCATTTCAAGTAAAAAGTACACTTTTAATATTAATCTGTATAAATAAAACTTTAAAGGAATTTATTGGAAAACCAATCACGTAAACAAAGACTAGGGGACGTGTACTAGTCTGTGAAAAAGTAAAAACTGCGTGTTTGTATAATTCGTTATATTAAACTAATTGAAATTCCGATGCGTTCCGTGATATAGTGAAAAATAATAGGAAAAAAAAAAGTAAACACAAACATTAAGTGATTTATATATGGGTATTATAACAAAGCGATTCTGATGTGAGGTGCATTTGAAATCGGTTTTAATCTAGAAATAAAATATTGTTATGTTTAAAAAAAAAATAAAAAAAAAAACCGTCACAATCCCGATCCTTATATTTTTTATTGAACCGAGTAAAATTAATTTTATTTTTTATTGTAACATCAATAGAATATTGCATTACAGCAATGAACATTTATCTGAATTTGATTTTAGATTCTGAACGAAGTGAATGTTTATTATTATTTTTTCTGTATACACTTTTTCGTATACATCTACTTGGTCAAAAGTTTCGATCATTAACTTTTTGAAACCGAATTCGCCTATATTTTAGAAAGGTCGTTTTTTTGAATTTCTCAATTCTTTATTATTTTTTTTTTTTTTGGAAAAAACTACCCAAAATTTGTCTAATTCAACGTGTTATTTCTCAATCTATATTATTATATGTATTTACTCTGTACTCTCTACCCTCACGAGTTTTATAAATCATATTTCTTCGGATAGTTTTTATATTCAATTTTTTTTTTTTTTTTTTTGGGGGGGAGGTTTATTTATTTAACCATTTTATTACGTACTGCAAACAGGAATTTTCGGGAATTTGGAGTAGGCGCTAAATTGTACGATTAACAATTCAAAAACATTTGATCGAAGAGATTTCGTACCCAATTAATAATAATCGTAGTCACTGCGGAAAAACAAACAATCGATGCAGTGATTTGGAAAAATAATATTTACAGAATTAAATAGTGAAAAAAAAAAAATAAATAAAAATGATAAATAATTATTGTCGTTTAGTCCGTTGAAATACGTTCTGGATTTTCACAAAAACAAAGTGCAATATATCATTGCGAATTATTATTTAAAACGAGACCGGCGGGAATGCGGAGAAAAAACTTTTTTAAAGTTTAAACTCGTACTTTAATAAAAATTTTGCGCGTCGCGATTCAAAAACAAGAACAAAACGACAATAGAAGTCGGTTTTAAAACGCGTTTTTCATTCTGGCGCCGCCGTTTGGATTATTATGGGATTATATGCGTGTGCGAAGAAAAATAGGCTAGAAGTACGTTATTAGCCGATATAATTTTTCCACGCGCCACAAATCTCGGATATTCCGTACGGGTTTGATACGTTTAAAACGCACCACGACGACAATATTCTAATAACAATAACTGTAATTATTATTATCTCGTCTGTTGGAGTCGGTAATTTATGTAAAATTATGACCCGATATTAGTGTTACATGTTGCACGTATCTGCCTGAAAAATCACAATGCAACGCGTTATTATGAATAATAAGGATGCATAACGTACAAATTTGTCGTGTTTCGACATCCAGGTGCGGGAGGGAGGGAGGACTATATAGGGGCTAAAGCCACCCCCCTTTGACGCTCGACAAAAAAAAAAAAAAAATCAAGTATCTCTACTCACCATTCTCTTTTGGAAACTCTTTTTCTAATATTGAAAACGTGTTAAGACCAGTCTGTTTGGCAAATTTTTCTCGTATAAAAAATACAGATAGGTGGACTTGATACTATAAAAAAGGTCAGTTTTTAATGCGTTCGCGTTAATCTCGATGTGGAATGTTAATTAATATTATAGAACGACCACTCATTCCGAGTATAAAATACGTACTTGTCGTAATAACCTTTTTTTATATTAGTTGACAAACGTTTTGTTCCAAAAACTACTGTCGTACTAGCAACAGTATAGGCAGGTTTCTATTAATGATAATACGATCTAATATCATAATAAAGTATAATCTTGTAATTGTTAACTGTACTTAGAAACTGCAAAAAAAAGTTATCGGTTTCGGTTGATTGCAACAGTCAGCAGTGGTAGTACTGCGTCGGGAATAACCGATTACACACAATAATAATATGTTCAATGGTCACAAACTATTATCGTGACAACGCAACATGTCAGTCGTTTTCGTTTTCACTTTTTTTTTTGTACGACGCATTTACTGGACGTAGCTGTAGGTTTTTACTTTACAATTATTACGTCATCGAATATACACTACGACTTTGGAAATGTGACGCGATTAGCAAAAATCTTTACTTTTTTTAAATTTGTAACAAATAAATACATTTTATAGAATAGTGAAGGTAGTGATCGACAAATGCATAGAATGAATATTAATGAACGAGTTACTGGTCCATTTTCGTTAGACGTGTGAGAAATTTATATGGCTCATAATATTAGTGGCGTTAATTAAAGCTAATTAAATGGGACGGAGTTGGTCCTCATACCTGTTGATATATTTGGAAATAAATTAAAAAAAAAAAAAAAAACACAAGAAAGGTCTCACATGAAGATATTATAAGTGACTTATTGATTTTTAATTAACTATATAAAAAAATAAAAATAAAAAATGTTCTTTGACCTATATGCATATTTTTCATGTTATGTCTATGTATATTAGATTCTGAACGAAGTAAAGAAGTCAGTGTTTTTACAATAATGTTTATTTTTTCCTTTTTCCTTTTTTTTTTTTTTTTTTTTTTTTGTGAAAACTTTTTTGTATAGCTCTACTTGTTTAAAAATCTCGATCGGCAACTTTTTGAAACCGGATTTACCTCTAGTTGGTACCTTAAACAGGTCATATTTTGAATTTCTTAATTATCAATTTTTTTTGGGGGGAGGGGGGAAGTGCCCAAAATTTT
>JAIPRM010002713.1:0-29145 GCA_025469315.1 Stegophylla sp. TES_Ste_2020
GATATACTTGTCCAAAAGTATCGATCAGTAACTTTTTGAATTTGGATTCGCCTCTAGATTGTACTTTAGAGAGGTCATTTTTTGAATTTCTCAATTCTTCAATTTTTTTTGAAAAACTACCCAAAATTTGACAAAAACGACTCGGAAATCATAATTTTTTGATCCGAATTTTATGAAAATTTAAACATAGATAGAAAATCATAATATAAGAAAGATTTTGGCGCAAGAAAATTTTGAAAATGTGAAAAAAAATTTTGGACATACTACTACTATGAGAAATATCTTTAATTTTATCGTTTTATCTATTTAATATTATATCAATTTGTTTTTATTTATAGTTGATTCTGAATTATAAATATTTTAATTCTAAGATTATTTATTTGTAATTGACAACAATAATTATTCAGCATTTTGTAATGCATTTTATCGCCTAAATTAAATAATAAAATTGCTTATTAACAAATTATCATTAATGTTACTATATTAATGTGTACCTAATTGAATTTTTTTTTTTTTTGGTGAAGGAAATGGGTCACCTATAGTCATTATATTTATTATATTATACACATTTATTACATTATATTATAGTCATTAAAAAATAAATGTATGGGTCGTCACAGTAAAAAGGTTGGGAAACACTGCTCTACACATTGTTCTGCAGTATGAACACGATTCCCAAGATATCTAAATCGTGGTATGAACACAACAGTTAAGGCTATACTGCTATTTATTATTATGTTACTAAACCTGATCATAAAATTTGATACAAACCTTGATTATAGCTTTGATATAATTCTCTTGTTCTGTTATAAAGTACAAAAATTTGTTTAAAATTAAAACGTAATTTTTGGGAAACTCGTGGAAAATTTTTATTGTTTAAGTTTTAACTAGTATTTATTTCATCTCCAATATGAATCCATTAACGTAAGTAAAACTTTTTTATGTGATAATTTCTTACAAAGTAGTATTTAGCAACTGTTATTGATACCTTGAACGTATTGGATTTTACCATCCCACATAAATTTCGATTTTTTTGTTAAAAGTTCGGTTTTTTATTTTATAAATGATGAATCAAAAATTAACTTACATACTTTGTTAAGCTATGAATGGTAGTTTAACTTCTGTAATGCCATATATTTAGCTTAACATTAAAATTTAAGGAACTTGACTTATATCATATTAGGTACTTACTTGGAAAAATTATAAGATTTATTTATACATACAGTATATCTATATTATATAGTTCTCTATATCTAGAGAATTTGTCACCCAGGTCTCATTGAATTTAACTCCTCCATCATAAACCCCTTCCCTTCAATTTATAAACTCTTCGGCACTGTATAGAGGTACTTATTGAAAAAGTGGTCCGTCACCCTTTCAAATTTTTAAATTTTAAGAGCCATGAATCTCTATATAATCTTAAGCAGTGTTTACCAACCTTTTTTCACCCCTTTAATTAAAATGATCATGATTAAATTAAAAATTATTTGAATTTCGGAAATTAAATAATTAAATTTTTCAACAAAAGTCAGGTATTTTTTTTTAGCATTTGTAACTTATGTACCAAAACATTTTGATATATTAGGTAAGTTATAACTAGGGTTGCCATACGTCCCGGTACACCAGAACATGTCAACGGTTTATAACTTCAGTCTCGGTTATCCCTGTAGACCCTCCCAGAAGTCCTGGAGTAGTGTAAATACAATTATTTCAATGTTAATAATTTATGTTTTTAAAATTACTGAAATATACCTAAATAATTTATGTAATTTATTCACTTGTACCTATATCGTATAAGAATACTTAATTATGCATTAAATTAGTAACTTTTTCAATATAAAACTAATATATTTATCTATGTATGTTAAAATTTAAAATATACTGTGAAATAAGTAGGCATCAACACTGTTCACTCTAATTTATTTATAACAACAAATAGGTGAAATTTGAAATAAATAAATGATAAATAATATCTTTAATAAAATGATTCTGAGTGGAGATTCAATTTGTATAAGATAATTTTGTATAAAAATTATAAAGTTTTTTACTGTTACAAAAATATTTATTGTTCTCAGCCAGTTTTATATCTCATAAATTACTGAGAATAGGAAAAAAAATCATATCTTAAAAAATTTCTTCTGCCAAATTATTTTTTATATTAATGTCTATTCATATTGGAATTTTCATAAAGTTTGGATTAAAAAAAAAAGAAGATTTTAAGGCGCTTTTGTCAAATTTGGGGTAATTTTTCCTAAAATATGTTGGAGAAACTAATGACAATTTAGAAAAATTACTTCTTAAAAGTACCATCTAGTGGAAAATTCTGATTTAAAACGTTGCTTGTGGAAATTTTTTGACAAGTATTTCTATATGAAGACTAACATAACTAAATTATGCTCACATAAAGAAAAAAAACAATATGATTGAACACTAGCTTCTTCGCTTAGAATTTAAAAGTTAAAGAAATTATCGGTAAATGTACCGATTAGTACTTGAACATTTATGGCTACCTTAGTTTTAACCAATTTTAATATTTTTCATTTTATACATTTAACAATACATTTTTGACAATGCAAAATTAATCTAGTTATGCATAAATTAAATGTTTTCCTGTATTTTACAATGATATTTATACCCTTTTACTCAAAATTGCACTGTATTGCACTTATTTATCAAAATAAAGATTTTTTTTTTTTATTTAAACTTTGTGTTACAATTAGTTTTAACAATTAGGAAGTTATTATTTAAAATATAATTGTTGATACAATACAATACATTCCAAAATAAATTATAATTATTGAAGTTGCTATACATTTTTATACTATGTTGATAAAACCCATACATAATGTTAATAATTTTAAATACCTATCTATAATTAAAATTATGTAATGTATATTCTTCTAGAAATATGAGAAATGTAAAAAAACTTAGTGAACAAGAATTGAAAACTCAACCAAAAAGTTCATGGCATGATGAATATAGATCAAGTGCATGGATATTTGTTGGAGGTTTACCGTATGATCTTTCAGAAGGAGATGTTATGGCTATATTTTCTCAGTAAGTTAATTTCATGTTATAAATTTTTTATTACATCAATTTATTTCTACATACTAATAATTATTCCTCTCATTATTAGGTATGGAGAAATTGTTAACCTAAATTTAGTACGTGACAAAGATACCGGCAAACAGAAAGGATTCTGTTTTATATGCTATGAAGACCAAAGAAGTACAGTATTGGCAGTAGATAACTTCAATGGTATCCGTGTACTTGGTCGTATACTACGTGTTGATCATGTTAAAGATTATAAACCACCGAAAAGCTCTGAACCCACTAGAAAAATTAAGACTGAGAAAATAGATGATGATTTCAAGGTTAAAAGTGAATTTAAAACTGAAGTTCAAACTGAAATTAAAACTGAAGTTAAGCAAGAAGTATTTTCTCCAGTGATTAAAAGAGAAATATGTACCCCTGATATTAAACGTGAGATTTGTAGTCCAGAAATAATTAGAAGTCCTGATTCCAGTAGTGATAAAAAAAAGAAAAATAAGAAAAGGCATTCCAGGGATAAATCTAAAGAAAAGGATACACACTACAAACATAAAAGGAAAAGATCAAAAGAAAAAGACAGAACCAAATACTACAAAAAGGACATAGATAAATCTTATGAAGAAGGAAATAGGCATAAACGATCTAGACATAGCCCAAGTCAAGAAATAGGTATGAATAAAGACTCCAAATCAAAATCTTATAAAGAACATAGGATTCGAGAAAATTCAAAAGAAAGAGAAAGAAAACTATTCAAAGATGATAGAAAAGAATACCAAAAAAGAGATTATGAAAAAAAATATAAACATTATTAAATTTACTATTGATGGAAATTATAAACTTTATAACATTAATACAAATGTAATGTTGAAATGCATGTCTACATTAAAACTTCAAAGTAATTTAATTATAATTAAACAAATATCTTTGATTTTATTGATCTTCGCTGTTTCCTAAACTTTTAGTTTCTTCCATTGTAGCTTGAATAATCATTGATTTCCTATTTGTTTGTGGAGTTGATGCACAGTTTTCTTCTTTTTTTAAAATTGATTTATTCACATTAGCTTTCTTATGTAAATAATTGAGTTCAAGAGTAGATTTTAACAAATCAACTTTGGGTAATTGTAATGATGTACTTCTAAGGTCATTTTGAGATTTAGTGGCTTGTAGTAGTTCTTTATCCAATGATGCCAAAGAGCCACGATGATTAAATTTAATCATTAAACTTAAACGTCTAGCTTCGGATTCTATATCAGATAAGTCTTCTTTGTTGTTTTCTTCAACTTCCTTAAGAGATTCTACTTCTGATCGTTCTGAATCAAAAATATATTTTTTCTAATTATCTAATGATATTATTTTTTATTTATTTGCACTTTTAACTAAAATTGATAATATTTACCAGATTTCTCAGTAGTAGTTTGACCTTCAAACTTGTGAAGCCATGTACAATGTAAAAACCCATAAACGGTACCACTTATTATTCCTAATAGTCCCATTAGTCTGAACGATTGCCTTGTTCCATATGATCCAATTAAAAGTCCTCCAAAAAAACTTCCACTTCCACGGCCTTAATGTTTATAATTTTTCAGATTAATGATGGAAATTCTAAAAGAAAATATTGTTTACCAAGGCTAAAGTGAGACATTCCCGAGACACCAATAAGTGTTGCTAGAAGATTTTTTGGTGCAAGTAAAGCACAATATGTGGCAGCAGCTACCCACATTAAATGAACTGCTAAAGATTCAATTGCTTCAAATGGAAACACCCACCATGGATCTCTGCAATAGAAAATTTTATTTTATAATCAAATTACCACTTGAATGATATATCTCATTACTCGATAAATGAATAGCCCATTAATCTTGCAGCGTGTGAAAAGAAAGCTACGACAATAATATTAACATGTCCTATTTTTTTTGATATTTTTTCTGCGCCATACAAAAACGGAATACTACTAATTGTTGCTACGGACACTGTAATTCCTGTGAATGATTGTCTCATATTTTATTATATACAATTTATTTATTTAATTTGATACTTACCTAATAAATAATTGGGAGCACCTAGTTCTTTAAGATATAAAAATAAATATGACTCAATAAATCCCCAACAATTACCAAGCATAAACAAAAAGAATATGAATGCTGTAACATGTGGTAACTTTAAAAGTCTAATCAAATCTTTTAAAATATTATCTGCAGGCAGTTTTATTCCTACTGGCATCATTAATAATGTAACCATTGATAAAACAAGAAGAACGTCATAGGTATAAAATGCTGATGAATAATCTGTGTAACCTGAATATACATTTAAAAAAAACTTTTTAATTTAACTATTAACAAAAATAATTACAATAAGCCAGCTGCTCTCAAACTATGCTCCATAAAGTCCTAAGGCTTTACGATTGTAATCTAGAAGCTATGCAATACATTTCAATTAAATCAAATTCAGATATTTATAAATATTTTATGCCATAAGAGTATACCAACATATCATAATAGCATACCAACATTGCAAATTTCTATTAAGTAAAATCAATTTTGTGTGAGCTTTAATAAACTTTAAAATATTGTGAAAACATACAAACATAGGTAATATTCTAACCATTGGATATCTATTGAAAATTTTTATTCGAGGAGAGGAAAAAGTTATTTTTTTTTTTTCACTGTAACCATGGGTATTACAGCCATAATACTAGTCTCAATGTCTCAATACATAACTGCTGACAATAACAACAATTGGTTTTACATTATTCGGTACATAAATATATATATATAAAAAAAAATTCTTTTTCTAAATAATAAACAATACTTTTACAATTAAGCAATACATTATTTGGGGCTTGGCAAGCTATCAGGCCTAATTTTGATAATATGTAAACACTAAACCTGGTAACAAAATGATTCTGCTGAATGCAACTTAGCTATGTTGTATGTTGGTAAGACAAAGATAACACATGCGGGTAGTGAATATGAAGTCTTCTTAAAATTTCTGAATAAATTTATATAGTATTTAAGTTTTATTTTTATAAATCAAATATATAATAAAAATAATAATAATAATTGCATACTTATTATACGCATAATTAAGAATTATAATATTAAAAAGCACATCTTTGATGCATAATTTTTTGAGTTTTAGTTTAAAATTAGCATTCTTAGTTTTAGGGCTCAGTGGATTTTTTTAATCAACTTGGGGCTCTACAAACAAAAAAGTTTGAGAACTGCGGCAATAAGCATTACATGTTTCTATGTATACCTTTTTTTGAACTCATAAAATCAATAAGCCAACCAGTGAGTGGAGAAAATAGTGCCATTCCAACAGTTGAAAATAACCTCTCTCTTCCAAATTGTCCACCATACCTTTGAATAAGACTTAAAGCAATAGGATCCATTACTGTTACTGATGCTGCTGACATTGTTGTTCCTATAAACCTCAATCCGAAATATATCCAAAAGACTTTCTCATTTGAGGGTTTGTACTCTGGTGGACAGCGTTCAGGTCCACCTGTCCTGTTAAAAAAAAAATCTCAAATTTATTATGTACCTAATATTGCTATCTAATGAATACGTAAGATATATTCAATGTTCATGTTGTTGTAAAATAGTGCATGTATAAAGTTTTAATGTCTTATCTTCTTGCAAATCTATAATTTCCATTTGTTAAGAATATTCCCTGAGTTCTGAACAATTTTTTTGCCATGTCAATCCATTTTCCAGTTGGAGAAACTTCAAAAGGATTTTTTTTTTTTTTTTTAATTGCGACAGTTTTACGATTTCTGTTAAGTCATTGAATCTCTTACTAAACTTTCGCCAAGATATAACAATAAACTTAAAATCACTGCAACCTATATCCGAATTCTTTTAATAATCAACTTTCAAGCATTGTTGGAAAATGAATAAAATCTTGATTTTTAATACATTGTTCATATATTTCAATTTTTCAACGGAAAGCAAGTACATTTGAATTTTGGCAGTCCAGTTCTTTCCCCTTTACGGGCCGGATGTGAAATAAATATTTCACTATTGAAATTGATACATTGAATAATAAATGATTTTAAGACAAATTACAGACATATTTTTATACTGGGAAGAAGGAATTTTTTGAGAGTATATAAATTATAACGGTATACCATATATCAAACTATTTAAATAAATATTTCTTAAGATAGGAACCTGAAAATACATTTTTGGAGCATACAATCTGCAGCAAGCTCTTTTAATTTATTATTTGTTAAATTTGTTGCCAGTACTCTGCCACCACACCGTAAATCATGATCGAGAAGTGCTGAAAAATTTACTCCATATGATACCAACATATCAGAAGAAAAATGTTGACGAAAATCGGTAACTTGTTCATCTTGATCTAGCTCTGGCAATTCCATTCCTAAGTATAAAATTTATTATTATTAGCGAAACACCAAATTTAATAAATAAGTTGAGAAAGAATTGGATCAAGCTGCTTGGATACATTGAGAGAAATGAATTAAAACAGTAAAAATCACAATGTAAGGTAAAAATATTAGAAAGACCAAAAATTAAGTGGTTGGACATGAAATGAAAACTGCCGGTATAACAATTAGCATACAAGCATTCATAAGTTATTTAGGATTATGGAAGTAGCCGGCCCAAATAGTTAGTAGAAGACAAGAAGGAGAAGAATAAAACTAAAAATTATAACAGATGTATTTATTTAAATATAGATGAATATTTCTTCTAACCTAATGTTTCAGTTGGATTCATAAGACCTGGGTGCATGTCTAACACCACAAACACAGTGGCTTCTTTTTTGCTTGATGTATCATTAATATTATTAAATCCCATGCTGGCAAATTCTTTTACAGTTTCATTATTTAATAAAACACTCATTCTTAATTTATTTTTCTTGTTAGGGTCTGTTTTCCTGACACTACAAATCATAAATTTTGTTCTTATTTTAATTTGAAATGTAGATACCTATCTATATAATGGATTTATTATATTAAATGTTTATGACATAAAGAAGTATAAAATACATGCTCACCTTGGTTTAGTTGCATTTTTAGACTGTTTATTAGCTTTTTCGTAAATGAAATATAAATCTGGATCATCTATTCCTGGTTGATGATTGTTAACTGGTGGAACTACACAATTTGGAAGTTGTTGCTTTAAAATTAAAAATTTAATTAATGTTCTCATCGTAGTTTTTCAATTTAATGCATAATATGTTAATATCTGTGTACTTGACTATTTAAATTCATATTATTGCAGTAGCGTAAATAACTGTACACAACATAGGCACAACTAGGGAGATACAAGGGAACTTTAGCAATCCCCAAAAATACTAAACATAATTTTTAAAATTATATTTAATTTTAATGTGATTTTTTCTAATTGATGTTATTATTATTCAAGTTCATTCTTTCAGTATTTATGTATTGAAATATTTTAATTCTGATTTGTAGATCATTACCTATGCAACATACATTATTTATTTATTTTAAAATGAAATAATAATTAAAATTTAATGTTAGTCCTCAAACAAACTTGACTCTATGAGCTAATTTAGGTATAAGGTACAACAAAACCTAAGTAATTTTAAATAATTAAAATAATATGTTTACCTGATCAAGCCTAAATTAATTTATATATTTGTCATTGATGATGATATCCTAATTAATCTTAAAGTTTTTACTAGAGATAGAATGTTATAACACATTTGGATAGAAATTTGTTTTATGATATCTAGATTCACATATCAAAATTTTATTTAGCATATATTTGTATATTTTCCAATTTTTAGAATTTTAGCTTTTTTCTGATTTTATGTTTTTTGATACAAAGCAGCGAAATAATAAAAATACAATTCATTCTAAATTTGTACATATTTAATCTGTATTTTAAACAAGTTATATGAAAATTATCGTTTGCTTATTGTCGGGAATTCTATATTGCTATTCGGAGGTATACATAAAAAGTTCAATATTATAACAATCATATGTATCTTAAAATATTATGCTATAAGAATTTGTCAGCTATAGCTACTATATGATTCAAATTATTTAATTATTTAGACTTTAGTATAGAAAAATGAGTTCAGTTAGTTGCCATTTTGTAGTTAACTAAATCGTATAAAGTGCTTTTTATAGTTCTCGAGTTTTAATTGCCTAAAATAAAAATACCTAAAGTGAAAAGTATTTAATTAGGTAATTAAAATATAAGCATTTGAATGCATGTATTTTTTCATATTTAGCTATTTTTTAGTGAATAAGTATAAATATATTTATTTAGTCATTTACTATTGCATAAACATCCTAACCCTATAGTTATTACCATTTATCCGTAAGTGAATAATGAAAAATGACTTAAGATAAGACCTGTGTAGATTATTTAAACACTATAACAGAACATTTTATATCGAAAACCTACCTATGATTGTGTTTAAAATAATATGTTTTCTCATTTTGTGATTTGTACAGTGATTTTTGTACACTTCGTAAATTGTACAATGTATTTACTTTGTACAACAATATTCTGCTCTTCGCGAAGTGTACAATTCTGGGCTTTGTATATAACATATATATATATATAAATGAGTAATCATACTTGTTGAGGACTTGTAGGTCCAATAAAAGTTGGTGGTCTAACTGCAATACTTTGTTCAATTTTCGTCATCCATTTATTTTCTTCACGTGGTATACTACTGTCTCTTAACAAACAATGATCGTCACATTCATCTAAAACTAAATTTATTTCTTCGTCTTCAGGACACTCTCTACTAGGACAAGGACTCCACCAAACCTGATACAACATTAGTTTATCTGACATAATTTTTAATGATCGATCATATATTAAAAACCAATAAATTTAACTGTATAGGTAACTATAGAATTTATAATTTGATATATTATACGTTAAAAACATGTTTTATAAATTACTGAATACTTTTATCAATCAAGAATGATGAAATTAGAGATCACTAACAATTTTCGTTTTAATACCATCATCAAAATAAATTAAACTAACTATTAAATAATTTTTTTTTTATTTAATATTTAGTATTTTCAATCACAATACTTATATGCTTTTTAAATATTTTACAAAACATTTTGTTTCAAATTGAAAATAATTATTGTGTAAAATGTACAACTTTTTTAACGCATAATATCCATACTTTGGGTTAACACTTATATATTTAAAATATTTTCAATACATCAACTTTTCCAGATTCTGGATGTCTCATAACATATGCCGACGGTATTGCTCCAGGCGATTCCATTTGTGGTATTAATATCAGTGAATGATGAAATATGGCATTTAATGCAAGCGATATAAATAGAACTGGTTTATACTGGCCAAATTTATCTACCAAGAATCCTAAATACATTTTTTTTTTTTTTAATAATTATTTAAGTCGTTTCATATAAATACACATGTACATTTATTGAAAATAATATACTTTATGAAGTTTTAAAGTTGTAATACCTGAAACAGGTGGAGCTAAAAACGTAGTTAATGGCAATGCTAAATACACTATAGCGATTTCTTCTACTGACAATCCAATGCTTTGCATATGAATTGTTAAATATGGAATTAATGATGAAGTTGCTATTGAATTTAAAAGTAAATAAAATATATGATGTAATACAATTATTGATAATTATTCATTTTAATATTATATATTGAAAGACTTACCTCCATACATTAAAAATAGAGTAACTTTTAACATAATAAGATTATAATTAATATTATATTTTTTACAAAATCTCTGTATAGGACCATCTTCAATTTCATTTTTTCCAGACATTTTTGAATCTAAATACTTTAATACGAGTGATTACCTCCCAAGTGTTGTAGAAATAAGAATGGCTACTTTTTAAAGTGAATATAGGTATATCTGAAGAAACTTATCTCTAATATTTTATATTATATTTATAAATATATATATATATATATAGCTACTTGCTATTGTTTCATTGTTTGTTTAAACACAAACTGTGTTATATTATGATATTATACTGCAGTTCATTTAGATTACAAAAATAAAGTCTAATAAATGAATTGTTTATTGTGATAGTAGATTTGATGACAAACATTGCATGTACATTAAAACAACTATGGTTCATAAATAATTCAATTAGTTATTACAATAAAAACAATGTTTACATTAAAAATGTTATTAGGCTCCATTTTTTAATTTATTGACCAATCCACTCAAGGAATAGTTACTGCTTGGATTATTCAATGCAACAAATTGTTGTGCAACTTCTTCAGCAACCTGAAAATATATTTAAAGACAACTTAAACTTTATGATCATATCAAAATTATTTTAGTTTAGTTAGTTTACTGTTTATTAATTATTCTCTCAAAAATATAATGTAAAAAAATAATTATTAACCATATGATAATAAAAAAGTAAAAAAGGATGAATGAAGTGCAAAACATTTTTGACTACTTCGGGCAGTCAAAGAACCAAAATGCTCAGTGACATTAAAAATATAATTCCAAATTTAAAATATTATAAAAGTACACAATGAAAGAATAAAATAAACATAAAATATACAAAATTAGTTATTGTAAAACTAACCCCAATAGCAGTATAAACATTGAAGATGTTTTAAAATTTAAGTAATAAATATAATGTTTATTATAATTAGGATTCGGATTTTAAGGCAAATGCCTCTTTTTTTTGGCTAATAGTACAAAATTAATTCTTATATAGAAATGTGTTTCATTAAATTTCTAAGATAATAGACTAACATTTTATTTGCCTTTTTTTGCCTATAAATGCTTTTTTGACTTTTTTTTTTGTATTTAATTATAGTTTTATATGATATTTTTGAATACTTATGTCCATGTTATGTTAAAAATTAGGGATTTATTATCGACAACATCGATAAAGTATTTTTATGGCCTATTAATTTAAGGACTATGAAAGTACCCAAACTTAATGCATGGATACACGATTCTTTTATACATGAATATTAACAGAACAAATCAATAAGAGTTATTAAGATGAATCATTGTCGATTTTATGACATTTGAATTTAGTTTTAATGTACTTTAATTTTTAGTAAATTTCGTAATTGCCTTTTTATAAAAAATAAATGCTTTTTTTTGCCTTTTTCAGATTTTAAGTGCTATTTTTATTATTTATATTGCCTTCAAATCCGAACCCTAATTATAACATTAAAGAAATAGGTAAATTAGTCAATTTGTTTATCACAAATTCAATTATGACAGAAATTATTAACAAAGCAAAAAATCAATAAATTATCTGTACTAAAATCAAGGAAATTACCTTAATTTGTGCTTCGAGTGTAGAAGCTCCTAAATGAGGAGTAGCAATAACTTTTGGATGCGATATAAGAGTTTTAAGTTCAGAACTTTTTGGTGGTTCTTCTGTTAATACATCCAATCCCGCTCCGCCACATTTTCCATCCTATTTAATAACAAAGTCACTAATAGTAAAAACAAAATCCTGAATAAATATTCTTAACTCACATTAAGAGCTTTTAGAAGTGCTGCTTCATCCACAATACCACCTCTAGCAACATTAACAATCATAACTCCCTTTTTACATTTATTGAAAACATCACCATTAATAAGATCTAATTTAAAAAAACATGTATTTTATTGTTTTTTTATTATAGCTTATAATTAACTAAATTATAACTCAATATACTAACTTCGTGTTTGTTCAATTAAAGGTGTATGTACAGTTATATAATCAACAATAGGCCAAATCTCTTCCAAGCTCAATAATTCTACTCCAAATTTGGCTGCAGCTTCTTTATTAATAAATGGATCATACCCTACAGTCTATACATAAATTTATACTTAAATAATTGTATTACATTAAATAAAGGTATACTTAAATAAAACATTGTTATGCAATTTACTGGATGTATAAGGGGATGCAAACCTAGGCATTTTCTCTCAGTGCTAATTTCCTACTTACAAGCAAAATAAAAAAGGTGCCATACATGAAGTACATGGTATAAAAGCCCTAATTCAATACTTTGTCCCAGATAAAAATATCTAGATCTAGTAATGATTAAATAACTCATATTACCATACCTTCATGCCAAATGCTTGCATTCTATAAGCCACTTCACGACCAATTCTACCCAAACCAAGAATACCAATGGTCTTGCCATTAATTTCAGATCCCATGTAAAGTTTTCTATCCCATCTTCCTTCTTTTAAAGACTGACATCCTTGAGGAACATTTCTAAATAAAATATTTAAATTTATTGATGTGTAAAATAAAATTCAATGAATATTCATGAAATATATTTATACATTTCATTTCAAAATTAATTAATAATTTCAGATTTTAAATTTATTTATCCACGATTAGTGAATATTAGACCCTAATTTTAAAGAATCATAAAATTAACAAAATATTTAAACATTATAAAGTTATCAGTTATCTCAACAAACAATGATATTATATACAATATAATAAAATAATTTTTTTCTTTTACTTAACACTGAGGTTCATAAATTAATTTGAAGATATAATAATAGTAAACAGATTAAACAATTTGAAATACACACCATGTTTTGATTTTTGTTTATACTTGTAATTTTATAGCATTTCAGATTCTAAATGGAGTGAAAAGGCTAGTATTTTTACAAAAATGTTTATTTTTATTATTATTATTTTTGTTAACACTTTTTGGTATAGAAATACTTATCCAAAAGTTTCGAACAGCAACTTCGAGAATCAGAATTTGGCACTAGATAATACTTTAGAGCTCATTTTACATAATTCTCAATAGTTTTCCAAAAATTTGGAACCACCTAAAATTTGACAAAAATACCTTTAACACTTTTTTTTTAATTCAAACTTTATGAAAATTTATAATATAGGAATATTTTGTTTTTGTAATTTTTTTTTCTTATACTTTTTTCTCATCAAATTCTTTTTGCCTCTTCACAGTTTTTAGGTAGGAAAATTAAAAAAAAAAAAAATGTCATGTATAAACTGTATTTCCGCTCAGAATCGTTTTGTTTAATATACTCATCAAATCCCACCCGAGGAGCGAGAATACCCATAATGCGAAGTATGTAAGTTTTTTTTAAGTTCATTAGCACATTAAACATAAAAAAAAAAAAAAAATTGAATGGAATTGTTACTATTTCCTATTATATGTCATAGTTAGAAATGTATCAAGTTATTTTATGCATCTTGAACATACGAGTCAGTTAGTCTTTATTGTTGCAAGTATAGTGTTTAATAAATTCAACCAAGAACATATAACTATCAAATGATTCAAATGTAATTATGAATTTAAAAACTCACCGAGCCAATGCCAATATTAATGCACATGTCAGTTCACAAGCACTATTTGAGTTTCCACCTGGGGTACTGAAATATAAAAACAAAATTAATTATATAATTTTTTATATGAAAATTGCAAGATTTTCTGAAATTAACTCGGTACATCTCACTTTACAGCCTTACGATTCAGATTGAAAGGATAGATTCTACAACCACAAAATGTTCTTTAAACACAATTATTTGTTTGTCAATCCGAAAATAAATTCTGTTTTTTGAAAATAAACAAAGTACATGGTAGAGAGGAAAGTTATTGAAACTTGTAATAAATAAAAACCTAATTGTGTAAATACATATTTAACTTCATATGTATTGCTAATTTTTCACAAATATCTATATCTAATAAAAAAAAATTTGAATTATTTAAAGAAATTATATAAGACATATTATTGTATATTCAGTTAATTTATACTTAATTGTATTAGAAGTTACTTACTTATAACATGATAATGAATGAAATTAAGGTTCTATAGGAATATAGATACTTATTTTAAATCACAATTACACAAATAATGACTCGTACATTTATTAGTAATCAAAAAAGTACAATATTACTGACTTATATATCAAATGTTTATGACAATATTTTATATTCATCAATATGAATTTTATTGTTGATAAATGCAAAAATGATTCACAAAATATGTATTATAAAGTAAATAGTTGAATCTGCCTAATATTTTCTTTGCAATAATATATTTGTATTTCTAAATGATACTTAATCATAAACATCAAGACACTTTATTAAAATATCACAAGATAAAAACCAACAATAATGATTTATCTTGCATTTACAGATAATTTTTAATTAATTCTGTCAATTTGAAATGCATAAATGATTACTCCAGGAAATTATATAAAATGTCATCCCATAAATCATATAGGTCTATATCATCATAGTTAAAGGACCTAAATATACTTTAAATGTTAGAAACCCTGACCTCTAAATCATTCAAATAATCACAAATTATATTTTGCATTTAAATAATAATATAAAATTCTATAATAATTATTAAAACTACTTCTCATTATAAAATAACTGAAAACCTCCAAAGATTATAATATATATAAATTTACAACATATTTAAACTTGATAATTTAAAGGTAATTAATTCAGAAATCATTAAATATAAGTGATAATTTATTATTAAATACTTCACAGATTAATAAGAACATAACCAGATGGTTAGTGATGAAAAATAAACACTTCAACAAGGTATATTAAACTTTAGATACCTATTAAACATTGTTAATTATATTTTAATCTATTAAAGCAAAATATAGCATGTATCTATCTTAATCTTTTTAACTATCAGAAATATAATATATACATATATTTCCAATATAATATATTGCCTGTTCAAAGTAACTGTAAACCACTTAAAAATATAATTGTAATAAAGTTATATAATGTATGTTTATATGACATAAGTTTATTTTCATAATTCAACGAATTATAATATATTAGTTATATATAGTGTACGCAATGATTTAACAAATATGATTTCACCGTTTATAATGTATAAATTTGAATTTTTATTTCATATACTATTTTCATTAACTATTAGACATTTATTTTTAAGAAAAAAAATATTTTAATTGATTTTATCAACCAGTTTCAAAGTTTTTTCCAATTTTCTTAAATGGTAACTACTATTTTTAACCTAATATTTTTAGCATTATTGGACCAATAGCTCTAGAGATATCGGGATTTAAGGTTCAGTGTGGAGGAGTAGTGACAGTAGGTATTTATCAGAGGTACTCCGTTGCTTCTCCACTCCACTACACTAAACTTTAAATGTTTATATCTTCTAAAATACTGGTAAAAGAAAAAAAAAAATTAAATATCAAGATGTTCAAAAAAAAAAAAAAAACATTCTGTCACAATATTAAGTTATACAAATAATTGTTTCCTGTGAAGCATAATAAAAAACTTACGGTCAGTAACTGGCAAATCACGACCCAAATCCGAACAGAGAAAGGCAGAAATCTGGATCAGCAACATATCTTACTTGATTATGTTATTTAGGTACTATAATTAATAAAGAAAATATATATTTCTTTCAAACTGTAAGAAACTGGCAATCAACCTGGCTACAATATTTAGTTCCACATACATTAGTGAACTAATTTTTTGAAAAACAAGTATCAAACCATTGACGGAATTAGAATATTTTTTTTATTTTTTTTTTTTAGGGGGGGGGAGAATAGGTCATTAAGCCGACAGTCAAATTAATAGCCCACAGTATATATATATATATATATATATATATATATATATATATATATATATAAACCATGATATCCCCTCATTGCACAAAAAGCAGAGGGTTGACTCAATTTGAATCAAGCGCGATGAGTTTTACGTGAGCTGAGTGAACAGAGCTGCGGAACACAGCGACGCTTAATGTAAAATATCTCAATATTTTTTTGGCGCGCAATCATGTTTCGCAATTGTATTTTGCAATAGCTTTATCTAATAGGTATTCAATTATTTGATTTTAAATTAATGGTTTTTAAAAATCTTCAGAAATGGCATGCATCAGAAATAGCACGTAACCAAATATTATTATTTAAAACGTTTGAATAAAGATAATAATAATATCACAATTATTAATAAGATAGCAATATTGTCTAATTCATGGTAAAATGAAACTTATCTTAACATAAAATTAGATAGTCGGCCTTTTATACCATACCCATTTAAAATATTAAAAAATAACTTTAAAATTTACTTTGAAGTACCAATATGTATTTGGATAAATATATGAAATATAGGTATCTTTATACTTACCTACATTTAACAATTTTAATATATACATTAGATACATCACATTAGTAATGTTCATATACCTAACTAATTATAACCAACTAGATATCTCATAAGTATGAAATATATGCGAGAAAACAAAAATATGGATTACACAACTTACTTAAGTACTAGTACTCCTGCATTAGTAGCAGAGTCTATGTCAATATTATCCACTCCTGTTCCAGCTCTTCCAATAACTTTCAATCCATATTGAGCACCGGCCTCTATAACTGCTTTGGTTACTTTGGTGTCAGAACGGACAACTAATCCATCATATGATCCGGCCTGCAACATATACCTAATACAGTTAATTTTTTTTAATACATTTTATAGAAGACCAGAAAATACAGAAAAAACACAACAGTAAAATGTTCATGTTTATATACAATATAAGTACATGTTTTATAATGTTAAAAAATGTTAATAATGACATAATATTTTTTAAGATTTTCTCTGCTTAAAAAAAATTCTAGTCTATGAGTTATACCAAAGATTAAAAATGGTAATACTATTTATTATTTACAATCAATGATTATATGTTTGATTAATATCTACCTAAAATTATCTTACGAAAATTACCTTTAATTCTGCTATGAGAGCATCAGTTGGCAATTTGTATTTTGAATGAACTTCAATGCCATTATTTTCAAGAAGCAAAGCACAAGCGGGATCACAAGCATCGCTGATGAGTACCTTTTTTATAGAAACACGTGGACTGGACATGTTTGAAACAGAATTCACGAGACTACAAAAGCAAAAGACAACCAGACAAGTACTGTTCCCTGGTACAAAAAGAGAATGTTAAAGTGGTCGAACTGGTTTTTATTGGCGGTAGTGGTTCTAAACCCCAGCAATACTTGACAAATAAGCAATTTCAATTGGTATTCCTTATCTTAATATTAGTAATGCTAATTTTTCTGTCTCAGTTTTAATTTACATTATTTTAACAATACAACACTCCTTCTTATAATCGCTTTTGATAAACATAATCGTTTTTCTATTAGTTTAGTCTTTGACCTAAGTGTAATAAATATTTTATTACTATACATATTTTAAACATAATATATGGCACCATACATAATAATAATTGAATAAAATGATTACCAATAATAGTTAACCAATCAATAGAGATAAAGAGTTTATTAAAGAACCAACATTGTTATGTTTTAATGTTAAGTACCTACTTATAACATTAACAAGAAAGGTTTAATTGTTAAGTGCTTTTTAAAACTATGGCATATAATATTATAACTTTTTATTTATCAACCTTCGTAGGTAATTACATTCAGCAGTTTTCATTTTAAAATATTTATAATTACATTAAATTTAAAATAAGACAAATAAATCAAATAATTCTAATAAGTAAAAACACATACCGCACCATGGCCTATGGGGATTTCTTCGCTCCTCGATTGGGATACTCTTTACGTGTGCAATGAATTTAAAAAAAAAACGATACATACCTAAATCATTTCTTCACTAGTATAATTCAGTGAGTGGTTAATTATAGAATGCTAACTCATTATATACAGGAGTACAGGACAATTATTTTCAGTTTTATATTGAGTATGTTTAATAATTTAATTATAGAATAATCCATATCGATTTAATTATTTATGAAGATGTTCAATTTTACTATGACTAAAAATAAAAAATTTAAAGCTTTTATAATTAAAATTTTATAAAACTAATTTTAACAAAAATGTAAATACAAGTAGACTTAAAATTCTCAAAACATTGTAATAATTTTTGTCATTTAGGTATTATACTCTGTATGTAGAAGTAGGTGTATGAATCATATTGGATAATTTTGTCATTAAAAAAAAAAAATGAAGGTGTAATGGAAAAATGTGCATTTTTTAATTAAATAATTTAATATAATATGTAAATATCACCATATCTAAAAATTAATTTTGGTAATTTGCGCCAATTTTTAAGGTTTTAATTTGCGTCACATAAAACTAAATAAAAGGGCATTATGTAATTTGCATTACATAGAACAAAATAAAATTAGTGTGTTGCGTGTGCTGTGTTTAGACACTCGTCAATATACCTCTAGACTTCCTAGCTTCGCTCCGCCCAATCTATATACATCCCTCGACTAACTGTGTAACATGGGAACAATAATTGTCAATAGGTCGTGCCAAAATTATGACACCAATTTACGCGCGATGTTTACATTGACCATTTTACTGCACCAAAATTTCAACGACCAAGTGACACTTGAAAATTGACTACTCCTATATATATATTATATTATATATATCCAATGGACTTGAGAGGTCTTAAAAATCGTTACTTTGTTTTATATATTATAATCATTTTAATTTAGAATTTATATGAGACTGGTAATATGCGTCGTAAAAATTATTTTTTTAGTCGAAACCTCATAAAATATTTAATTCTAAATTCCATACATTAGAATTATTAGTTAAATAAATATATTTGAATTTGATACAAGAAAATAAAATTATTCCAATTGCTCTTTTATATTTTAAATTATTAAAATTAATATCACATTAAATATTGGAAATGGTGTAATAATTTAGTAAATATAGTTCTAAAACCAAAGTACTCGGTACAAAGTTGATTTGAGTTTTAATGTATATATAAATATATATATATATATATATATATATTAAAACTGTATATGTGTGTGTGTGTGTGTGTGTGAATAAATAGGTGTATTAAGAAATAATTAGGAATATTAAATAAACCTATAATAATAATAATAATGTATAAAACATTAAAATATATACATTTTATTTTGTACAGATTTAAATAAATAGTGCATACACCAAAGCTACCAAAGCTAGGCAAGTAAAAGCATTTTTTCAACTCAAGTTAATTTAAAAAAGCTAATAAATTAACAAGTTAATTGAATATTGAGTTAAAAGTTAAATTTCATAAAGCCAGAAATACTTCGTACCACAGGTGTTTTCGTTTGGGTAGGATGCTCTTGGTGAGGGTAATACATTTTAAAGAAACAATAAATCATTTCTTCAATAAAACGGTTCTGAGCAAAGCTTCAATTAATATAAAATAATAATAATTGTCGATTAGGTTATATTTAACAATTGTTATGTAATAATATTGGGTACTCTATAATTGTGCAAATATGTATGCGTTTGTGTGTGTGTGTGCGTGCGTGAGTATTTTTCATATATATATGAAAAATTAGCCACCCCTCTCAAAATCAGCCACTCGAAGCAACAACTCCCTGTTGCTACCCCCTAAATACGGCCCAGTTAACATAAATTATATTATTGAAACAAAATATTTTAAAATATTTATTAAAATTATTATTAAATACAAGACAATTACATAAGAGTATATAATTTATAATAACTAATTGCTTATGGCTAATTCAACAAATATTACCTATTTTTTATAAACTTATTCATATAAAATTTTTAAAATTATTTATAAATATAATATACAGTATATCTAATTAATGAAGGTAATATATCACAAATTTCAGAATCTCTAAAATATATTTAATAAGATACCTGAGTAACACTAAAAAATATTTGTTTATGTTAGTGAGAAGTATTACTTATTCAAAATTTAAATACGTTTTGAAATGCATCAGGTGAATACAGTGAATAAAATTGTAATTTAAATAGGTATAATTATATAGAGTATAAAAAATAATCTTAAATTACTTTTTGTTTTATATGTATTTTAAGTTATGTGCATTAAAGTTAAATTGACTGCAATTTTTTAACTCTTTTGTTATGCATTTATTTTCACGTAGCTAGCACTTTTTATAAAACTTATTTTGAGATTGGTGCCTTTTAATTTATAACACACTTCACGTCAGGGGCTGCAATGATAAATAATACTTGATAATATGTCATAAGAAGTAATATCTGTAGCTTCGATTTCAGACGTTTTTTCAATCAAGTTATTAAAAAAATTTGTTTCCTGTAATAATTGATTATCTTTAATAAAAGTAGATGAATTCATCATATTCATATTCTGAAGTGGTGGCTGTTTTAGAATATCATCATAAAAATACGAATTGGAGTTCATACTTTTCTGTATTTGATTAATTTTTAAAGTATTCAATGAAGAACTTTGTTGAGTTAAATCTGACTTAGAAATTTTTGAGTATACACTTTCTTCAGTTGATTTATTAATTTCTATGGTAAAACTATCACAAAGACTTAAGTGAGAAGGAGTTGTCCAAACAATCTTAATTTGGTCATTACTTGATAAATCCATGAGCATATAATCTTTATTAGTCAATTTGGGTGTTTTAGTTTTTTCTTTGTTATTTAAAGTTAAATCTTTATCTGAAATTGTAGACAAAGTACTAGATATTTCTTTAGCTGCTGTTATATTTTTTAATTTTTTTGATTTATTCTTTGGAAAACTTGGTGATATTTCAGGAAGCTCATAAGGAGAACTAATCCTTTTATTACATATTGATGTTTTTTTAATACTGGGATTTATTTTTGTATAACTTTTAACATTGTTTAGTAATTTTGGTTTTTTCTTTGTATCAATCAAGTTGATTTTATCATTTTGGATTACTGACAATACTTTTCTTTCTAAAATAGTTTTTGATTCATTATGTGATGTATTATTTATTTTAGCACTATGTTTTGATATTTCAGGAACTTTAAAACTTGGCTTAAGATCAACAACATTGACCGTTATATCAGGTAAATTATTTAACACAGACATCAAATTGTTTTCTTTGCCATTGATTGGGGTAATAGTTATTTCTTTTGAAATCTTTAAATTCAAAAATGTAAAATGTTCTTTTGAATTGGATAATGCAGGTCTCAATCCTCTATAAATTAAGGAATACAAAGATTAGGTAAGTACTCAACATTATAAACTTTAGCAAATTTAAAATTTGTACCTAATCAATGGATTATATCTAAATTTGCTTAAAGTTTTATCAACAACATTGGTAACTTTGAGAATTGTTAAATACCTACGCAATTAATTAAAATTTTTGCATATTTTGCATCATTGGCTTCTGTCAAAGGTGTAAAATTGAGAAAATTTTCTTTGTTTGTAATTTCCATAATTGGTACACTTAGCTTTCAAAAGTGTTATTATAATTAAGAAAGTCAGACATGCTTTGTATAAAATCAGTAGAGCATTTTTCTTTAAATATGAATTTAAGAATATTGTGTGTCATGAGCTAGTTTGACATTTTGAAGTCTATAATGTGATAATTACAAATTTCATGTGATAAAAATAATTAGATATGTAATTAATAATATAAGTTCTATAATTTGGCTGTAATTGGTTAATTTTGCATGAATTTATTTCTAAACAATGAAATCCACAGATAAAGTATTGGTAAAATTTACAAGTTATCTAAACTCTTAAGCAATATCAGTTTTGGAATAATAAAAAAATAATCAGGGTCAATTTCATTACTTATGACAGTGATTAATTATGACAATGTTGACACTTAAAACACATATAAATTGACTGAATTGATTTTTATATTAGTATATAACTTTAGATGAATGTCTTTAAATTATTTTTAAGTACACACACACACACACACACACACACACACACACACACACACACACACACACACACACACACACACATAAATACATTATATTAGCATGGTGATTGTTATGTGCACAAAGAAAATTCTTCTCCAACCATCAAGTTTTTATATAGTATAGAAAAAATCCTTTGAATTTAAATTCTGAGAAACGTGAAGAAACTAGTATTTTTACAATGATGTTTGTTTATTTATTCTATGAATAATTTTTTATATGGAAATGCTAGTCTAAAAGTCTAGAACAGCAACTTTTTGAAACTGAATTTGACTTTAGATGGTATTATAGGTGTCATTTTTTGAAATTCTTAATTGACACATATTTTCTAACACTTTTATTTTCTTTATTTTTTGGATAAAAAAAGAAAAATAAAGTAAAGTACAGATAAGAAAGTATAGACAAGAAAAATACTTCACACCATTAGCATTCTTCACTCCTCGGGTTATTCAAAAGGTATGTGTTCGATTTTATTATAACGAACTTTATCTACAAATTTTAAACTTTGAAAAATCGTAAAATGATTTCCCAAGTTTCTTTTATGAATTAATACTTGACACTAATACATTAGGTATATACATATTATTTATATGTATGTATGTATGTATGTATGTATGTATGTATGTATGTATGTATGTATGTATGTATGTATGTATGTATGTATGTATTATATAATATGTATAACTGACTACTGTTACTTATAAGTTATAACATTATTTTTATCAGTTTATCACAAATAACATTTATATTTAATGCAATATATTACTTTTTATCTAAACTTATTTTTGAAGAGTCTTGTCCTAATTTTGAAACTGGAGTGATTGTGAGATTTTTAAGTACCTGTAACAATAAATTACATTTACATTACACTTTAAAACTATTTTACTCTGTCAAAAAGATAATGCCTCAATTTCAGTTATTTAAACATAAAAAAAAAGCCAGACATACTTTGCACCATGTGAAATCTTAGAGATGTGAAATCAGTGAATTTATCCCATAAATTTTACGGGTAAAAGTAAATTTAAGTAAATTTTACCCATGTTTATTTTACTAAGTACATTTTTTGACCCTTTTTAAAATCAAGTGAAGCCTCATTTCAAATTTTTTTATTAGTGTATTAACTTTTATTTATGTACTTTTTAGTATATTTGCGACAATACTATACATCTGTTTACAGATTATAAAAATATAAATAAATTATTTACGTCCAATAAACGATTAAATGCTGTATTAAACATTGGTAATTGGTCCATGATTAATATTAAAACTATAAGGTTTTATTACTATGGTTTAAAATATATTAACATGTATATATGTTAAATATATGGTTTCTGATCTATATGCCCTCAAAATAGAGCACCAAGAGTATTTGACCCAAAGAGCGAAGTATACCCGTGGTGCGAAGTATATCCGACTTTATTGTCTATACTTTACTTTTATTACCTAATAAATAAAGGAAAAGAAACAAAAATTAATGAGAAAAAAAAATGTTTTTGAAAAATGTCCAAATGTTTTTTTTCACATTTTCAAAATTTTCTTGCGCCAAAATATTTCTCGTATTATTGTCCATGTTTAAATTTGCATATAGTTCGAATCAAAAAAATTATGGTTTTCGAGTCTTTAATGTCAAATTTTGGATAGTTTTTCCAAAAAAATAAAAAAGTGCGAACTTCGCTAGTTTGGGTGTTTTTTGCACCTCGGCCCGGGTGAAATATTCTTGACGGGTGAATTGAATTTTAAAGAAACGATAAATAATTTTTTCAACTAAATGATTCTGAACGAAGATTTAACTAATACAATGATAATTATCAGTTTTGAAAAACTGAACTTAAATGTTGAACTATAAATTATTTTGTTACGTACAATATTTATGAAAAACGTAAATTGATTTTCATGTATTCACATACACTTAATGAATACGCCATAAATAATTTCAAATCACTATAAAATATAAATGTCAAAGCGGCTCTAATTATCGTAAATCAACATTATTAATACTATAACATAATTTATACTAATATTTATCGTAGCATATCTAGTCAGTCACTGTTAAAAAAAATGCTAAATATTCGATTTCCTATTAGATTCGAACCCGGCACCACCTCTTGATAGAGCTATCGTCTATTCATTGCGCCACTCTAACATCGTTGAATGCTGATTTGAAATAGTAGGTATTTATATTATAATTGAAAATATTGAATTTTCAAAACAGAATAAAATAATTAGAAAATTGACGCACGTGGATTTTAATTCAAACCATCGTATTCAAATACATAAGATGGCGAAAAAACATTACTTACTAACCATTTGCGTGTTAATTAGAAATATATAATAATAGGCAATTTGTCAGTACTTTCTCCGATATTTTACAATCAAACCCTTTGTCGGTAAGAAATTTTATTGCACCAAAATATTCGCAATGAAATTCTCCATCTAGGCACCAAGTTTCAAAACAATCGGTCAACAAAAAGTTGACTTACGATTTTCGAGATTTTATCAAGTGAATTAAAGTAACACTTGGGTGTGATTCTGGTTCTCTAGAGATACTGAGCAAAACTTTTAGAAAAGTATTTCTGTACGAAAAAGTGTTCACAGAAAGAGAAAAAAAAATAAACATCATTGTAAAATCATAAACTTTTTCACTCCGTTCAGAATCTAAAATAAACATCATTGTAAAAACACTAGGTTCTTCACTTCATTCAGAAATTAAAATAAAGTTAAGTAAAGTAAAATAAATAAATAAAGTTAAGTAAAGAAACGATAAATAATTTCTTCAATAAGTCGATTCTGAACGAAAGAAGTTAATAATATAAAGAACAATAATAGTCTTCATTTTCAACACATTCAACAAGAGTATCTGACTCGAAGAGCGAAGAATATCCGTGGTGCGAAACATGTCCGGCTTTCTTGTCTATACTTTGCTTTATTTTACTTTATTTTCATAGGCGCAATTAGAAGAAGGAGACTTGATGGGGCTAAGCCCCCTTAAAACTACTCATAGCCCCCCAGAAATTTTGAGAATTACTTAAGAATAATGCCTTTCTGGGGGCTAAATCAATCAAAAATACATATTATCTCCCCCAAAAACATTTTCCAAGTTGCGCCAATGTTTATTTTTTTATCTAATATATAAAGTAAAAAAAAAATTAAATAACAAAAAGAAAATGTCCAAAATTTTTTTTTTCACATTTTTAAGTTTTCTTGCGCCAAAATCTTTCTCATATTATTGTTGTCTATCTACGTATATTTAAATTTTCATATACTTTGGATTAAAAAATGATGGTTTCCGAGTCTTTTTTGTCAAATTTTGGGTAGTTTTTTTCAAAAAAAAAAAAAAGAAATTAAAGAGTTGAGAAATTTAAAAAATGACCTCTCTAAAGTACTAACTAGAAGAAAATCCGGTTTCAAAAAGTTACTGATCGAAACTTTTGGACAAGTAGATCCATACGAAACAGTGTATACAGAAAAAAATAAACATCGTTGTAAAAACAATAGCTTTTTCATTTCGTTCAGAATCTAAAATTGATCCCCTATATGCAGTGCTTGACTTGGGGTGGACGTGGAGGGACCGCGTATCCCTTCTATTTCTTAAACATTTTTAGCGTACCCCTACTAATTTAAAAAAAATCACCAACAGGTATATGAAAAATTAAAATTTTGGGGAACGCTAATTTTTTTTTCCACTTATGCGTCCCTCTTCTTATTTTTTTCTAATTCGGGCACTGCCTATATGTACCAACTAGACAACATTTCCGATCTAAAGTAACTGATCAAAACTTTTGGACCAGTATTTCGACCCGAAATAATGTTTCCATTCATATAGGTGAAGAACACACACACACACGCACACAAATTTGTAAAACCAATACATTCTTCGAATCCGCTCAAAATTTAAAATTCACAGAAAAATTACCCAAATAAAATTTGGCAGTTAAAATAGGGGGTTGCTATTTGAAAAAAAAAGTTAGTTTCGCCACAGGACATATTTAAAGTGACATGAAAAAAACGCTTAAAAAATCACCCTGTGTATTACATAGATATTATTGTATTATTTGTTTTCGAAATCGATTCAAATATTTTGTTTATGTTTACACTCTTATGCTCTTATGTATGAGTCCATATCACAGAATCAATACAGAGGTATTTAAAATTACAATATTTTCGAAGTTTTTCTGTGACACGGATTGCGACCCATATAGACTGAACTGCTGTAGCCTAGGCACGGGTGCGTGGCCCTACCAAGTAATAACCACAAAACATGGATACACCCACTTGGTATTGTTATATAACAGAGGTGGCCAAACTTTTTTTTGCAAAGATCTGCAAAGAACAAATTTTTCTTTTGAAGATCGACTCCTTTATATATATTAAATAATTATTATTGAGTACATTGGGTACAACGATGATATCGAATTTTTTCAGTTGTGGATACTTGATAAAATTTACTAAAAATAAATTTTAAATAGATCGACTTTGAAATCTTCCGCGATCGATAGGTCGATGGCGATCAACTGTTTGGCCACCCCTGGTATGTAATAAAACTAATTATGATAAGGACTTGGTAATTTAAAAGACAAGAACTATTGTTAAGAAAAAAACCCAAACAAAAAATTAGAAGAATATAAAGAAAAAGTATCTTCTTTTTTCCGAATGCTGTTTTTCAATAAGCTATTTATATGTAATGATAAAATATATGCATTATTCAAATGTAATCGATCGGCGTTAAAACTGATCTTGTGGATACTTACAGGCAACGGTGTCACCCGAAGAGTCTTGCCGTTTGTATTTATATGGCTGATGGAGGTCGCAGCCGATCTGTGAGAGTTACTATGGTTGGACTGCATTTCGTTTAAATAATAAGTGCGTAGAGTAGACAAAAGAGTATTTCCACTTATGATAGGTAGTCGCGACGGAGTAAATTGGTAATAAATATTGGTTGGTTGCGGATAATAAAAAGTCATATACGTCCGTTGACTGTAAAAGCAAAAATAATGAAAGCGAAATGACATCGATGAAAATAGCCAAAAAGAGGAAAATCATGTTACACGGGGAGAGGGGGCCGACACAACGAGGCAACGAAAATCGCAACCAGGACCTGGGATGACGTGAGGTAGGGGTCAGTCATCGGTTGCGTACACCAACCATCGATGTAACATGGAAATTTTTCTTGTATATTATATCTTCTCCATGTCCGGGACCCGGAGTCTACGCAGCGTTTGAAATGATTCTATGATTGTTCTACGGCTTACACAGATCGTCAAGTTAGTTTTTAGATTCTGAACGGAGTAAAGAAGCTTATGATTTTACAATGATGTTTATTTTTTTATTTTTATTGTTAAATTCTGAACGAAGTGAAGAAGCTAGTGTTTTTCCAATGATGTTTATTTTTTTCTGTATATGTACACTGTTTCGTATGGATCTACTTGTCCAAAAGTTTCGATCAGTAACTTTTTGAAACCGGATTTGCCTCTAGTTGATACTTTAGAGAGTAAATTTCTCAATTCTTCAATTTTTTTTTTTGAAAAAGCTATTCAAAATTTGACAAAAAAGACTTGGAAACCATCATTTTTTGATCCTTACCTTATGAAAATTTGAACATAGATTGACAATAGTATATAAGAAAGATTTTGACTAAATATTTATACAAGTCTAGTTTAGAAATAGGGTATCCATGTATTTATTATGTATGTATAGAACATACAATTTATTCATAGATTGTTGCCCATGAAATCATTACAGTAGTAGATATATAGTATAATATATATATTATATTTGTTGCAATAATATAATACTCCGAATTCAGTCAAAATTAGCATTTATATTTTCGTTAATTCAACATAATGTATTAATGTATTACAATAAACATAATATGTAAACATAGTTCTTGTATGATTCATCATAATTTATAATTATAACAATTAACAAGTAATAATAATTCATAAGCTATTATGGTTTATAATTTATTGTTAATAAACGGTTATAGTGATAAATTTAATGATGGATCATGCGGACCCCTATGACTGTGTCGGCTGTACCATGCTATTACATAGGTATCTGTAATTTTTGCAGATAATTAATTTTTCATGGGTAGTATAACCATTTTATTTACGTATTAACTTTCGTGGTCGAAAAGTAACAATAACAATAGTCAAAAACATATTTCGGTACTAATATAATATAAAAGTGGCAAATTTTTCTCACATTGCCGGTCAAAATTAAATTTTATTTTTAGATTCTGAACGAAGTGAAGAAGCTTATGATTTTACAATGATGTTTATTTTTTCTTTTTTTCTTTTTTTCTCTTTCTGTAAACACTTTTTCGTATAGAAATACTTGTCCCAAAATTTTGATCAGTATCTCTATAGAACCGGAATCACACCCCAGATGGTACTTTAGAGAGGTCATTTTTCCAATTTCTC